>CM076582.1:37406111-37592544 GCA_034641835.2 Pinus albicaulis
GGCTCAAGAATAGACTTTGCAACCGAAATTACTCTGCCCCTCTCTACAAAGAATCTCTTCATCGATATTTCCTCTGAGCACTGCTCACTTCAGAAATTTGATCTCTTGATCCTTACTGTGTGTTTTCCAAATGACCCTTCAAGCTCTTCTTATAAACTTCTCGTTGAAACTTCAATGGTAGAGATTAAATCTATAATCAATGACTAAGATTAACTTTTGACTTGATCCACTTTTTCTAGAACATTCACACCCATATTCTATTAATTCACTTTAATTATTTTATTTTCCTAAGTTTATACTTAGGGTCCTTTTAAAATAATTATTTATTTTAATAAAATACAATCCGGGTGGAATTTCCAAAAACAATTTACGGGTTCTCTAGCAATACCTCCTACTGAGTACTGCTCTGATTTTGCAACATCTCCCTTTGCGTTGCTGATGTCTGACATTGCTGCCCACCAACTCTGCGCAAACGCTGCATCTGTATTGTTGCTGACACTGCCACTGTCAATGTTGCATCCATACTGCAACTCCCTCTCAAATTATGCATCTGTATTGTTGTTGACTTTGCCACTGTCAACTACTACTGCACTACAATATTGTTGCTTATTGCAACAGAAAAACATCCAAAATTGAACAAGTGTTCAACATGATGGATCTCGATACTGAAGATCTGACTATTGCTAGCTTTTGCACTGACCCTCTGAAGTTGTTGCACTGCTACTGACTTTGCGTTGTGCCTCACTGCATTGCTGCCAACTCTTCTTTGCATTGCTCAGACTCTAGCGCTGCTAACCACTGCGTTGCCACTTTTTCACTCCTTTGCATCAACTGGCACTCATCCATCCTACTACATCTGATTTGGGCTCCCGTAGCAAGGTATTAATCTGAGAGGTAGACTCTTCAAGGATCCTACCCATCCTATAGATCTTTGGGTCTACAACTCCAAATCACCCCCACCTTCATCTTGGATATATATGGACAATCATGGTGAGCTCCTCCTCATCGATCCTGCTAGGTGCTGCTTGCGAATCATGCTTTTTTCTTTGTCTCTCTTTTTAAGAGGACATTGTGTGGCATAATGACCCATCTCGCCACACCAGAATCATTTGATCTTGGAAATATCCTTCTTCCTTTTTCTACCCCTTTGATGCAAGGGCCACATTATCCTCCTCCTCCTTGTCTTCTTCCCACTGATGTTGTTGCCCTCAAGTTGACACTTGAGTAAGTCTCTCCTTGTCTCTTCCTATTGAAGAGCTGCCCACATTGACTCCCAGTCCGGAAAATTTTCTCTACCCAAGATGCTTTGGAAAAAGACCTGATAGTCTTTAGACACAGAGTTGAGGGCCAATTTGACCATCTTTGTGTCCTGAGGATTTGATCCCATAGGTGCTAGCTGATCTCATTTCTCTTGAAGTCTAACCAAGAATGGATCAATGTGCTCATCTTTCTGCATCCTGGTAGTCCGCATCTTCTCCTCCGGATGCCTCTTCTAATACTCGGAAGATCCTTGATATAGCTTCTCCAAGGCTTGCCACATTTCTCTAATAGTCCCTTAGCTTTTCCTTAGCCATATTATTCTTCTATTCCTTCAGAGAATCTGCATCTACTTGAAAAACTAACCACACCTTCGATGAAGAGTTTGAGATCATGCTCATCTAACAGAAATTTGATCCTTGCCTGCCAAATCACATAGTTGGAGGCTCCCTCCAACCGATCTTGATCTCTCAGCCCACTTGCTGCCATCTTTTCCAACTGAAAAAATATGTGAACTAGCTATGTCTCTCTCCTTTTCGCAGCTCTGGCCTAGCCTACGCACTCCCTATTGGAGATGGTAGATCTGTCATCCAAAATTGTTGCTTAGGTATCAAAAACTAGAATTCCCCAACTAGGAATTCCCTGGGGAAGAAAATTCCCTCAAAGTATCTCCAACTACACTTCCTAGTGCTTCTGCGCCCACAACCACTACTATGCAGAAAAATGCATTCCTCTGGCTTCTCCCTCTGCCTCTACAAAAAGGAAAATCGTACCTCTCTGTCGACTCACTTAGAGAGAGATTTCCTTGCAGGGACTAGCCCTCCTGGCTTGGTCTGCGCAAACACTCGAGAGATCAATCTACTGCTTACGTAGCTCTTTGATACTAGCTTCACCAATGCTAGATCTACGAATTTTTTTTTCTGTTCCTCCTGAACTCATCTATATAAGCTTTGATACCATGTGAAAATTTGTATTACCCAGAATCCTACTACAGCACTGATGAGAAATCTCCTATCTGTTAATTCCTTCTAACAAATTATTTATAGTTTTCTACTGTAAACAAAAAATTCTCATACACTACAACCTTCACAAATTAACTGTGGAAAAGTACAAGTGTAGAAAAAAATTTAAACAAGAGTAAATCATAGACACATCTAACACTATTATTTTTGGACTAATGTTCCCGGAAAAACCCAATGCGGGAAAATCAATGCAACAACTAAGGGTTTTATTATTCTGCAATAATTTATCTAAATACAAACTGGATGCCTTGTTGGCTATCCTCACAAAGAATCTAATTGACAAGAAATATTGTGAGATTACCTCACACAATGACACTAAGGGCCCAACTAGCAAAAACCCCAGATGGCAAGCCCTCCATTGCCTTTGTGCAGTCACTACGTCACTCTATGTGGGGAATGAGTGGCTTCTGTGTTCTGGGTCTTCTGCTATTGGATCTGACCCTTTGTCCCCTTCTGGTCTTACACCCCGGCTCTTTGGCTCGACCTAAAGAAATGCCTCGATCTGTCTTGCTTTAGTTAGCTGCCTCAAAAAGACTTCGTTTGATCTTATGACCTTCCTTAGACTAGAAATTCTTTGAAAATCCTATGCCAAAATAGAGTAGAAGAAAAACAAAAAATAAAATAATTAGGGTGGACTCTTTCACCACCGAAATTAGAGGAGAAAAGAATAGGTAGGGTGGGATGACCTCCACCAAAACTAGTCAAAAGGGGGTCTTAAACCCTCAAATCCTTAGGCTCAAAAAAGAACTGAGGCAAAATAATCCAATCCAATGACGATCCAAATGAATATAGCCCTCTTGTATTTATATATTTCTTTGAAGGGATTTTATCCTTAATTGATTGAGGTTCACTCAAAACCCCAACTTTGGGTTTCTTTGCTAAGCTGCCCCAAAGCTTTCCCTCCATTTCCCAAACATTGGGTATTTTGGGTTTTGCCCTTTCTCAAAGACTATATACTATGTAGATCAATAGGCCAATTCATCTTATGGAAATAATTTCCCAAGGACATTACAACTGTGCCAAAAGCCCTCACTCCTAGTGTATGATTGATGCAGTCACTATTGCAAATCTAGGTTGAAAGCCCCTACATGTTGGAGCCTTAGGACAGATTTGCTGTTAGAAAATGTTGATGATATATACTAGATAATTTTTGTTCATCATGGGCAGAAAAGTGCACCATCATGATTGATGGATGGATGGATAAAACAAACAAAACTTGATAAATTTCCACATATCTAGTCCAAAGGAAATAAAGTTTCTCAAATTAGTAGATGCCTCAAATAAATTTAATAGTGCCCAAATAATTTGTGAAATGATGAAAGTTGTTTAGGAAGAGGGAAAATAAAATGTTGTACAAATTTTTAACAACAATGCAACTAATTATATGGCTGTTTCTAGACTTTTTGAGCTTAGGAATCCCTCCATATTTTGGAACTCTTGTGCTACACATTGCATAGATTTAATGCTTGAGGCATTGCAAGAATTCCCTGGATAGAAAAATTTATGCCTAAGGAAAAATCCATAACCAAACAAATTTAAAATCACACAAATGACCTCAATAGCACAACAGTATTCATTGAAGGCAAGGAAATTGTTTTTCCTACAGTGACCAAAATTCCAACAAAATTCATCTCTTTGTAATTCATGGTTGACCAAAGGGTAAATGTAAATAGGATATGTTTGGGACCTGAGTGGATGGCATCAAGAGACATGGAAAAACACATGAATGCATTAAAATTGTTTCTCTTGTGTTTAGTGATGGTTTCTAGGAAGATGCTAAAGAGATTATTGCTGTGACAGGGTCACTTGCCAGCAACCAAAGTGCTCAGGTACTTAAGTCTTAAACTTTTTCAATGTTCACCTTCAAATTCAAAATTAATTTCATTTTCAAATTTTATTTATACCAAAATTTGAATGTTTGACAATCGACTCCAATCTTTCATGATGGTTGATGTGGAAAAAACCACTAAGGGTTACATTTATGAGGCGATGGATATCACCTAGGAGGCCATAAAAAGAAGATATAATGATGAGGTGGCCAAGTATATGCCAATTACATGCCCCTCTTACATGCTTCTGAGTAGATTTTAACCTTCCCACTTTGTTAGATCTTTGGTGGCAAAATTTTGGCAATGATGTGCCAGATCTTAAAAGATTTACCTTTCAAATCTTGAGCCATACCTACAATGCTTCAAGTTATGGGTGCAATTGGAGCATGTTTGAGAAAATGCATGCCAATAAGCACAACCAATTAAGTTATTAACACAAAAGAACTTAAATAAACTTGTATCGGTCCACTGCACTCTTCAACTTTGCAATAGGAAAATCCAAGGTGAGACATCAAGAAACACAAGACTCTGCTCAGTTTATCTAAAGCTTAAACACTTGAATTGGAAGAATTGATTTAAATTTTAGTTCACATTTTAATGTTTCATGATAATGATAGGTTTGGATCATTGGGCTATTGACCTAAACTTGGAATAGCTAGATCCTACATCAGATTGGCTTCGATCAAAAGACGCCCTCTTTTTCACCTCAAGGACTTCACGAACCTTGAGGGTCAAAGAGTTGAGGACATAGGAGAAATCTACATCTTAGATTTTTTACTATATAGTATTCAACGTTAACTCTTCACTTGACATTTATAAGTAGATGCTTTCAGTTCTCAGTTTGGACCCATATTATATGATATACCTATTAATCCATAAAATTTTGGAAATTTATTGATAGTGTGCATTCTATGGACATGGCTTTATTGAAAATCAATGAAAAATACATATTTTTTATTTAAAATATGTATATATTTAATTTTTGTACTTGCCAAGTTTTTCATGATTTATTCCCAATCCAATTCAAACTCATTTCTCTTTTTCCCCACAGAGTCTTTTTCGATTCCAGGTCTTGATAATTTTGAACTGGAAGGGACTAGTGCAAATATTTCTAGTTGTAGACAACTGGCTAGCATGGAAGATTGGTAATGGGGAATATATGAGACTGGAGTCTGATCCATGGGTTGGATGTGAGAACACCTATACTCTGTCAAAAAAAATATTAAATCTTTTACATGAAAGGAATTATTTAAGGTGTCCAAAGTGTCGGTCCTGTGACTACAAATATCTAGCAACAGGGATGGATCAAAACCAATATGGTAGGAATTTAAGGGAACAATGCAGATCAGTTGAAACCTTGATTAGAAGTAATGTAAGAATCAGAAAGGAAGCAGATGAAATAGTATGATCTAAAAAAACTTCAGTGGACAAATATATTACCAAATTAGGATACAAAGCAATGTTTTCCAATGAGGCTCAATAGTCAAAATGATAAGTCCTGATGGTGGAAACCACTATGGAAAAAATAATTTCCATGTGGGTGGCCATAAGGAATAAAAAATGACTTGCGAAACACTCCAAAACAAGAACAGAAAGGGACCTAAGAGGTGCATTTTATGATACTGGGAATAGAATGAATGCAAGGATGGTCCCTCACTATCAACAAATATCACTTCCCCATCCACAACATAGGATAGTCTTCAATGCTATATGATAAATGATGGCATACGACCTATTCTTCATAGTTTTTTGTCAAAAGATTAAAGTGAATACTCATATACATCTACTTGATAATGATTGATAGAATAAATATATTATACAGGATGGATAGATCAATATTGTCCCCCATTTTCAATCAATTAAAAAGGATATATGCTCTTTTCTCCACGATTCTTACAGACGTATACACATAACTGAAAACTACAGAAGATACTCTAGTAAAAAAAAGGTCTATTGCAAAACTTAAGAAACAATTATCAGAATACGCAATTCGAATTAGATGCGTCAGGGACATCAGAATTACCTTTCTCATATCCTATTTTCAATTTGTTTGTAATTGAAAACAAACTTGAATGTCCTTCGACTTTCACCAGTTTCTTCGAACCTTTCTCAGCCCAGTCCGCATTGTTTTCATCATTTTCCTGCCTTTGATGTGTGAAACTAGGGTTTCTGAAGAGAAAAGGTTTTGCAGTCTCGTCATCAAACCCCTTCGAGTATGATTCCACCTCGGAATCATTCAGGATATATTTGAGGCTACAATTGAGCCCCTGAAGGTAGCTCACATCATTGTTGTTGCTCTACTGTTCAATGAAGGAATCCAAGTCAAAGTCATTCGAGGCTGGAGCCATGGCAGATCAAGAATTTTTCATACAAACCCTGAACTTCGTCATTTAGTTACTGAATTTCTTGCAATTTAGTAGAATAATTCCCAACTTGAAAACAAATTCAGTGCCATGTTTTTAAATTTTAATCCTTAGCCTTTGCCACCGCCCCTGGTCTGTATTCTCCAATTTATCCTCTTAATCATACATAGAGACCATGTGAGTTCATTCAATTTTAATGCTGGTTATTGTAAGCAAGAATGCACACACAAAGGTTGTGATTTCGAATTTGTGTAATGTTCAAATGGAATTGTAACATGCACGGAGGTTGCAATTTCGAATCCGTGTAATATTCAAATGGAATTGTAACAGCCATCTACACCGTAAAGAGATTTCTTATGTTGTTATGTTTTTAACGCTCCATTTCTCAATGTAGTCTAATAATGTGAGTGTGAATGATGAGGGAGAACAGAAATATCAAGTTTGGATTGCCACATTTTGTATCTGATGTGGGTGTGTGTCAATGATGAAGAAGAGCCTCAATGTAAAGATGTTGGACGTTAGAGTGTTTGAGATAATGTTGTGTGTGTAAATGATGAAAGAAGAGTTTGAATGTAGAGATGTTGGACGCTATAGTGTTTGAGATAATGTTGAGAAGTTAGGAGTGTTTGTTATAACATTTTATAGGAAATGGGTCGAATACCATAATTATATGGAGAAGCAATATGTCGTATATGTTATTTTTAGCCTTTCGAAGTTAAAATAATTTCTTTATTTATTTTTTCTTTCCTCGTTTAAAGAGAAAATTGGGTTGGTTGTTAATGACGAGGGAGAGTAAAAATGTTGTAAATTAGAAAGAAATAAAGAAATAATTTTAACATTAAAGAGGTTGAAGATAGTTTATTATTTTATGTTAAAGAGGTTAAAGATAGCTTATGGGACAAATTGCTTTATTATCCTATTCGGCCCTTTTCTTGTGAACCTCACAATAAATGCTCCTAACTATCAGTCATTAGTAATTTTTGCTTGTTTAGATGACTAAATTATTTGTCCTAGATTTCTAGAAAGAGAATTCAAGAATCATGTGAGTTCTAGAAATCTCCTCAAGGAGAAATGTTTTACTATCCCACCTCTCTACCAAAGCATGGCCAATCTATCACCCAGATAAGACAAAATCCTAAACTGATGTCCCTCGCTCTCACTATGTTTGCCACCTCTTCCTATAACTCCCTTTCTCTGTTTGCCTAACCTCTCTATTTTCACACCTTATTTCGCCAAGTAAACCAAAAATTTTCCTCTACCCACCAAGTGCCTCAAGCAATGGTGGTTTCAAAACTTCCTTTCTAAAAGCCCTTTGAAGAAAAAACAAGGCTTTCTAGTTGTCTAGGATGGTAGTGCATAATAGAGTGTCAAAAACCCTATCTCCTCATCCAAACCCTGATTCCATTTTTTAGACAAAAACCTATTCAAAGGACATTACAATAAGTCAAATAGGGTGACCTAGGTTATGCACTGTCATGGTTCTAAATTCACTGTTTCCACAGATATTCAAAGGCAAAGTCAAGAGAACACAAGAATGAAGCTTATCATTGTCCAAATAATATCGAAGACATCCAAAGATATCCTCTTGATCAAGCAGTAAGCCTACAAAGGAGCAATTTACCATGTCCACGCATTTCTGCAGGAATGTTTTATAAATGGTCAACAGTAGAAACAGAGGCAAAGAAGGAGACCTAAAAAGCTCATAAAGGCATCCACATTTGATAGCAAGATACAAACAGGCTTAAGTTTACAAGGAAGATCATGATCTCATGAGAAAGTGTTATGAAGTGCTGCCCATCAAAAGGTCCATGAAGGTCCTAAAAGACAGTGGCACATAAGCAACACTGTACATCAATAAAAAAGATCATTAAAAAGTTGTCTGGCTTCAAGCATGAATCTTGTAGAGGGACAACTTCCCTTTGCTTACATTCCTGTAAAAAAGAGCAAAAATCCATCAGATTAGCGATGAGGTAAGGTAAAAGAGAAGGATCATCATAAGAGGACTATTCATAGCAAGAAGGAAGCAGCAGGTATGTGTTTGATTGGAATCAAGATTCATGACTGTTTTGACCAAGAAATAGAGAAATGATAAGGTTAAAAAGGAAAATAACCCCTAAACCCCTTCAAATGATCATTAAAGGCTTTTAGACATAAATAGTGAGTTTGATAAGTGTCTCTTTGACAACTTAGAAGATAACACTGTTTTTTTTTCTAAAGTATCCCTAAAAACTTAGAAGCTTGGGAAGATAGAAAAAGATGGTCAAAATAGTGACAAATAAACCTCCTTCATCACAGCAGATGGTTTCAAGGGTTTCAAGCTACCTTATATGGTTTGGCAGACAAGAACTAACTCCACCTCAACAAAAGGTAAAATCAGAGGTTTAAAGAAGATAAAATGGGGCAGACATGAAAATAAATGCTCCACTACACCAAAGGTAGAAAAATGATAAACATTATCAGTCAAAAGTGTTGTGAAACCAACTCCAAAAATAGAAGAAAAGAGATATCAATGCCTTATAAATAATCCACTTCGAGGGGGAAACCTCCAATACATTACATGAAGGAAAAATTCTTGGATGATACAAATGACAAAACCTCCTTCCTATGTATAGGAGTTCATGGGGCCACATTGTAATCCTAGTGGGGCCACAATGTAATCCTAGTCGACCTAAAAATAATAATGTAAGGGTGCAGTAATAACAATATGGGGGTTACAAGGGTACAACAATAACAATAAAGTGTGCTACACTAACATAATAAGGGACTACGCTATTAATATAGGGACTTAACATGCTCATCTCCTTCAAACAAGTGTTGTCCTCAATGCTTGATTATTTCTTGATGCTTCTGTATAAAATTCTCATCCTCCCATGTGGAATATTCTACAGGAAAGTTCTTCCACTTGCTAAGATACTCTAAAATTGATCATACTTGTCAAGTTCTTGTTTCTATGACTACTTTAGAACTTCTTTCGATGTGATGTTGATCTTCCTGTTGTTTCATTAGATTCTGCACCAAAGTTAGGTTATCCTTTGAGAGTTGGAGAACTTGTTGTTGATGCTCGATGTGATATTCCACTAATTTATCATCCATATTAGCTATTATTTGATCCTTCAAACCATCTAACTTAGCCTCCATTTCTTCTTTTAAACCATTTATGTCATCTTCTGTTGCTCTTCTTAAGATAGAAATGTTTTGCACTTGGTACCGTAATTTTGATATCTCATACTGCAATTCTGCCTCTTCATGCGTCATAGTATAGATTTCTAAGGGCTTAATGGGTGTTGAATTCTTTTTAGGAGGCATTTCATAACCCAATACTGAAATATATGCTCAATAGGTCCTTGGAATCACTTCAAACTGATTTTTTTTTACACAAAACTTATGCAATTTAGAAACAAATACACACCTTTTTCTTGCTTTTGAGGAGCTCCATATTGAAACTAAATTATCTATGTGAATTCAAATCTTAAATATCTGAAATTTGGCTCTGAGGTAGCCCTCTGAATTTTCTTTCGAATGCCATAGGTCTGACCTAATTTGGATTCTTCAAGGCAAATTTATGTCCAATCTCTCGCAATGACCTAATTATGGACTGGTTCAGTAGAGAGAACTTGTACGAATTGTCACGTGTCATTATTTTCTCCTTCGACTCTGAAATTGATAGAAAGTAAACTACAGTCTGTGTAATTTTGGCCACTTTTTACAGAATTCCAATCCGATGCTCAGAAAGAGAGTTATGAATATTTTCCCATGATCACCTCTTTATCATTAAAATCTGTGAGTCTGAAAGCTCCAACTTCCAGACTATATCTGCAAAAAATATTATAACCCAAGCTCCAAACAATAACATAAGCTTCAGATTGCGGCTTCCGTTAAAGACTACAAGAAACAATGAAGGAGGCATCCCAAACATCATCCTGATCCTAGTTGGAAAATGTTTCAATCACCCAAATTAGTAGCTCACACAGCATTTATGTATGTTCATTTTTAGACACAGACACACCTATATGTAGTAGGAGGTTATTTAGATGAAGGTCAAATGTGAAAGAAGAAATTTATTTTAGAATTTTAAAGCAATTCCCATTTATTGAGCACTGATTCAAAAATAGATGCATGTCGATTGCATGGCTTAGCCCCACAATAATCGACTTGAAAACAACAACTTATTCTCTTGAGCACTTCGGGGTCAAAGGGTACGATGTAGGCACAATTTCACCAGACATGAATCATGTTATCCTGTATTTCTAATAAGTTTGTGATGAGAGTGACCTGGGTTAGAACTGAAGTGGCAAAGTTATGACAGGGTTGGAAGAGTAGTTCATGGAGTTGTATTCAATTTAACTCAGTTAGACTCAGTTGAGATAGTTGTATATAATCTAATTGAATGATACACTATTAAGAGTGGAGTGAATTAATTAGTTAATTAATTCATAAATAAGAACTCATTAATCAACTGAACCATACAACAGTTAACTACTGTGCATGTCAAATCCAGTGGATACCCAGTGCAGAGATAGGTGAAAGGGTGAGATAGACTATCTGTTGTGACCATAGTGATGCATGGATTGCATCTATATATAAATTGGAGATGCCAATGATAATAACGCAGTCAAGGAGAGTTGGATTGCATTGAATTGGTATTTGTAATCAACTTGGATTGCACAGTGGAGGCAGGCTAGCAGGAGGGCAGAAATCAGTGCATGGATTTGCAGATTTCATCTTGTTAGTGTGTGATGATTGTATGGTACTGAGAGCTTGATGTACTAAGCTTTGTATGAGATTGTTACATGATCTCCATGATACATAATATATGATAGTTGGGGTTTTCAGCTTCAGGATTTCCCGTTAAACTACTGTGTTATGTGTGTTTTTATTGCTTCATGTGTTTTGCAATTGTTGATTAAATTTCCGCAAGAATTATAGTGGAAGGATTTTGTATTTAGCAAGAGGATAAATATTGTTAGATCGGGAGAGTTTGGATATATACATGCATATTGTATATAATTTCTACATGGTATCGGAGCTGTGTTATAAATTTTCTACATGGTATGAGAACAAGAATTATTTGGGTGCGCGATTTTGTAGAGAATACTTGAAAATTTTGATGCAAAATTTTCAGAAATTTTTTTTTGGATTCCTTGGGAAAAAACACCCAAATTGAAAAACAAAATCAGTCGAATCGAATCTCGGATGAGGGAGATATCGTCGATTTAAAATCAGCTCTTTTGTTGAAAAAAATTGTGATGGTGGGACAATTACAATGTGCGTGAGTTGGAAAAGGAAAATTGTTCCTTAGACTCAAAGCCATGGGGCAAGCCAAAAAGGTTGAAATTCGAGTTAAGAATCTCTATAGATTTGATGTAGATGAGAGGGAAGTGTGAGAAAGCCATGCAATTGAAGCTTGAGAGGGAGCTGGATTTTCATGTAGGTAAGAGTGAACCTCGGGATGTGGAGCATCCACAAGATGAGGATCATGGAGTGGGAGCAACCACTCGTGCAGAGAAATTTCGTGCCAAATAGGTAGAGGGAGTTCATGCAGCTATACCACTAGGTGAGAGGTGGGGTGACATGCATGAGTAATCCCAAGAGGAGATTTCTGGGTAGGATTTATTGAGATGGTGTGGATCTCATGAATTGAACCTGGTTATGAGGAGCCCATAGAGCAGCAGTAGCATGATCAGTTGGATTGATGTAGGCAGATCAAAGTGACAATGTCGAATACTGGAGCGTAGTTCAAAGTTGACAGCAAGTGTATAGTCCATGGGTGCAGATTTCAACAACGTAGTGGTTCCTGAAGACATGTGTAGTAATTAAGTAGAACTCAAAGACTTTGATGAAAAATACATTATACTGATTGATTTGTTTGGAGCCTTTCAATTTCAGAAGTGTTACTACAAAGGTTGCAGGGCGAATGCATGGAGTTGCATGTCGCATGCAAAGACAGTCCTTTCTTGTTGAGAGGGAGTGTTGAAGATTGCAACAAGAAACAAGAAGGAGTAATCGAAACACCATCCTCGATCCTAGCTGAAAAATAATCACCTAAACTAGGCCTGCCCACACAAGTTATTTTTCTAAGAATGTTCATTTTCAGACATGGCAGATATTATTCTATTTGTAGCAAAGAGGCTATTTTGATATGTTTAATAAATGCAAAAAAATAGACAGAAATTCCATGCAGGTGATGAATATACTGGCTAAGTCTATTTATCGAGCAATCGATCTAAAAATAGATGCATTCTATTATTATTAGCTCTTAATAATAATTAGACTCAGAACAACTGCCTGAGCATCACTTCAAAGGCACATGTGGCACATTGGCTGGCATTGTAGAATTGCGCTATCTGCAAGGGTTTACCGAGTTCATGCATGATATAATCATGAATCGAAGTGGCAAAGCTTATGATGCAGTTGAAGAGTAGTTCATGGAGTTATCATTTAACTCGCTTAGGATTCACGAGCGTGCTGTACTCAGTCTAACTGAATGATACACTAGTGAGAGTGGAGTGAATTAATTAGTTAATTAATTCACAAATAATAACTCATTAATCAACTGAAAAATACAATAGTTAACTACAGTGCATGTCAAATCCAGTGGAGACCCAGTGCAGAGATAGGTGAAAGGGTGAGATAGACTATCTGTTGTGACCATAGTGATGCATGGATTGCATATTTATATACATTGGAGATATCAATGATAATAAAACAGTCAAGGAGATTAGGATTGCATTGAATTGGTATTTATAATTAGCTTGGATTTCACAGTGGAGGCAGGCTAGCAGGAGGGTAGAAATCAGTGCATGGATTTGCAGATTTCATCTTGTTAGTGTGTGAAGATTCTATGGTACTGAGAGCTTGTTGTAATAAGCTTTGTATGAGATTGTTACATGATCTCCATGATACATAATATATGATAGTTTGGGTTTTCAGCTTCAGGCTTTCCCGTTAAACTACTGTGTTATGTGTGTTTTTATTGTTTCATGTGTTTTTCAATTGTTGATTAAATTTCCGCAAGAATTATAGTGGAAGGATTTTGTATTTAGAAAGAGGATAAATATTGTTAGATCAGGAGAGTCCAGATATATACATGCATACTGTATATAATTTCTACAGCTTCGCTCTATGAAGCTTTCATCTTTTGAACCCTCATAGAAAAAAAGTTATAGAGAAAATTCCACGATGATCGGTTTGGAGCAGCGAAAACCCTTGAATCCAAAGCTCTGATACCAAATATTGTGAAACCAACTCCAAAAATAGAAGAAAAGAGATATCAGTGCCTTAGAAATAAGCCACTTTGAGGGGGCAACCTCCAATACATTACATGAATGAACAATTCTTGGATGATACAAATGACAAAACCTCCTTTCTATATATAGGAGTTCATGGGGCTACAATGTAATCCTAGTGGGGCCCAAATGTAATCCTAGCCGACCTAACAATAATAATGTAAGGGCACAATAATAAAAATATGGGGGTTATAGGGGTACAATAATAAAAATAAGGGGGGTTACACTATCATAATAAGGGACTACACTTTTAATATAGGGACTTAACAAAAAGAGGCAAGAAATTTCAATTCAAGGTTCTTTCTCTAAAAAGAAAAGTTAGAAGCATATTCAAATTTTCAAAAGGGGCAAGCATGAGTTAAAAGACAGTGAGAAAAGAGAAAAGAGAACAAACCTTATAAAGATGGTTTCAACTTTTATTTTTACCAAAAGGTATCAAACAACCACAACAAGCATCTCCCCACTCCATTGGTAATTTACGCACACAGTAAGGGTTTTCAAATTTTTTACCAAAGTCATCGGGAAAATTTTTCAAGGCACTGCACTCCTGTAGAGTCACGTTGCTTGCCTATAGCCTCTCCCTATGTAAATCTCTATTGCGCGCTGCGTGCCTGAATATTGGTGTTGTGCTCCTGTGGTTGTGCCTGACATTCAATGTTCAGAGGGGCATGACACCCTATTCAAAACCGCCCAGAGGCAGCGCTGCGCTCCTCCCACAGCTTTAAATAGTGAATGAAGTCACGTTCAGGTGCCCAATAGTTCTTCTGCCCTCCTGCCACAGATTTAAACTCTAAACTAAGGCATGTTTAGGCACCCGACATTTCTGCTGCGCTCTTGCCACAACTTTAAACGTTGAATGAAGGCACCTTCAAGCACCCGACAGTTCTCCTGCGCTCCTACCACAACTTTAAACGCTGAACAAAGGCACGTTCAGGCACTCGAAAGTTCTACTACGCTCCTGCCATAGCCTTAAATGCTGAAAAAAGGCATGTTCAGGAGTGACCTGAGCCATCCAACCACCGTGTTGTGCTCTTTCCACTTCTCTAGACTCTTCACAACACCATGTTCAGGGGAGACCCTGGCCGCCTGACCACCATGTTGCACTCCTACCACTATTTTATAGCCTACTTTTTGAGCCATTTTCTCTACTGTGGAGGCACTTCAAGAGGTATTTTGAACCTTTTCCTGCATATGCATGGTTTTATAAAGATAAGGCCACTCAGAAATTTGAAAATTGGTATTAGAGAAAGCATGGAAATACTTAAAAAACACTTGGCCTACACTCTACTAATGCTGTTACCTAGTTATAAAACTCATCATTTCCTTTAACCTCTTTCCACATCATTTCACAAGTAGTGCCATTTCTCTTTAAGGATCTTGAGGCAGGGGTAAAGAAAAACAAAATGTATGAAGAAGAGAATGTTGACATAGATGAGGCGACTCAAAGGCCTAAAAAGCAGCAAAGGGAGGGATTCCAAATAGGTTTGAACCTATAAACACTGAAGAGTTGATAACCTCCCCTACTATTTTTACTTGTTTTCAAGAGTTGGGCTACTATGAATTCTGTAAAAAGGTACAAAATCTCCAGAGTCACCCTCAGTTGACCAAGCTATTTTCCTTAAGCCTTCATAAACATCAAGTACACCTAGCCAGGGTAGAATTTTAGTTGACATCCTATGCCATCTCTAGGGCCACTGGAATGCCTTGCATAGGAGAAATATGGTTCAAACAAAAGTATCTAGACTTAAGCCACTATCGCCCATTCTTGAAACCAAGTTGTCAAGCTAACTATAAAAATATGTTCCCCTTCTCTCATCTATTGGAAAAATATGCTCTCCTGATGAATATCATCATGAAATACTTCACCTGTGAGGGCAGTCTCTCCAGAGTATATTCATACCACATAAGGCTCCTCATGCACTTCACCAAAACCAAGCTGCTACACATGCCCTACTATATTTGCAAAAGTATTGAGAAAATGTCTTCCATCATGCAGAAAAGGCCTCCATCCCAACAAATGTCAAGCCTTTTTCATCATTCCCTCATCAAAGTGATTGTCTCACACCAACTAGAACAACAAGGCATCCCCTCGGAGGTTTTCATCGCCCACAATGATTTCACAACTCCATAGTCTACTCCTCTGTAAAGTCTACCACCATCATCTCAAAATCCTCCTCACACATCTCCATCACCTTCCACTGACCTTGGTTCATCTTCTTCACATGAATCAGTCCCTCAAATAGACCTTTCTCATTCACCTTCTGCTAAGAAATCAGAAAATGAAGAAAGAAGTGATGGCCAAGAAGAAAGCAGTGAGGGCCATGAAGAAAGCAGTGATGAAAAAGAAGAAAGCAGTGAGGGAAAGGATGATGAAAATGAAGAAAAAAGTGAAGAAGAGGAAGCTGGAAGAGAGGGAGATAGCCAAGAAGAAATTAACAAAGGCAGTGACAAAATTGAGTGTGTTGATAAAGAAGAAAAGAAATTTGAAATTAGTGAGCCTCATAATGAGCAAAAGAGCCAAAACAATGGGTCTTATGATGAAGACAATGACACTAAAAATACATATGAAGACAGTGGGGAGGGGTCATATGAAAGAAATGAAGAAAACAAAAATGACAGTGACAAGAATGGAAAAGACAGCCAAGAAAAAAAGTTTCAAGTTTTTTTATGTAGGCAATAAAATGATGACAAAGGGCCAAATAATGAAGATAATGAGTAGGGCAGTGAAGGAGAGATCAGCCAAAGGAACTCACCTAGTGAAGAAAGAAAGGACCCTCAAAGTGATGAGAAAACTAATGAAGGTGCCTGTTAGGGTCCTATAATGATAGGGTTGATAAAATTTTGAATTGAATTTGATATTTCTTGTAAATATGTACATACCTTGCTTTCTGCAAGTTGTTTTCCCATATTTTGAAAAAATGAAAAATAATAAAAAATAAAAAAGATGGTAAAAAGTCCTAAAGAAATATCAAAGGACTTAGAAAAAATAAAGATAGAAATAGAACCTGAAAGTGAGCAAGTCCAAATGCCACTACTTTTAATTTTACTGCAAGAATAATGACTATGTGCAAAGTGTCAATAAATGCCATAATCCATGATCAGTTAAACAGTTTAATCTTAACTTTTCATGCTTTCAATTTCATGCTTTAGATAGAGAATAAAGATTTGTCAAACAATTTATTAACTTGAAAAATCAATAGATAGGTAGAGAATGATGAGGAGCTCAACAGTTTAATCTGAGCCCTCAGATGAAATAAGGTATATCTATATAGTTTTATGCTTTGAAAGAAAAATTTTTAAGGTTGCAAGCCTAAATGCACCTGCAAAATGAAGAAAAAATGTTAGAAATAAAAGTTGGGTAGGTAGAAAGCAGCGGAGTAATCATGTAAATAATACATCATCGGGAAAAATCACTAATTTCCCCTCCCCCATAAGTATTTAGTATTTTAAATCTATCAGTCAAACAGGCTCAGAGCATTTCTCTGATTTTTGTTGGGACCGGACCCAAGGCTCTATGAGTGGTTAGTTAAAAATATTGAGTTCTTATGCTAAATCATCATTGATCATCATTTACCCTTCATACATATATTAAAACCCCTTTTTCCTAAGTAAGCACACATTCTTGCTTGGTAAAATTGTAACCCTAGAATAATTAACTTTATCCCTTCATAAACATTCATAAAAACCCACAAAATTACATTTATCCTAAGTATTGGTGAAAGAAATATAAAGATGAGCAATACTTGGTTTTATATATGATACTTAGAGATAATATGTATTTTGTTTTACATTTCATTCCCCTCTCATATTAACTTTTAACATATTTTATTAAATACCTAAGAAATACCTTTTCCTAGTTATTAATTCCCTTATATTCAATAAACCCCAAAAACCCACTATTACAATGTTTAAGACCAAAGTCTATTATCCATGCGCGCAAATGAAAAATCCCAAGTTATAAATCCCTTTGGTCTAAACTCTCTTTATTTGTTTTACCCCGCCCCTATAGTTTAAAAACCATTCAAAAAGGTTAAAAAACTATATAATATAACAAACCATTACGCACATATGCGAAACATTTTTTATGAAATGTGGCAATCCCAACCCGCCATATATATACCAAAGGATAAGGCTTAAAAAACCTTGTTTGAAAGCGCCTTTGCAATAATATTTTATCCCATCGCTATGTATAAATAAACCATTACATATATGTTTTATACCTTTATACTCCTCGATTATTTTATAAACGTTTAAACATATTTTAAACCATTTTCCACCCATACAATATCCCGGTCCCACCATTACTCTTCAATGCAACTCCCGAACAAATCCTCACCGTTCGAGTTCATTTCTCAGATCCGACGGTTGATGGTTAATAGCACATATATTATATGCATGACCGCCCCAAGGAAAAAGCCACGCGAAATGGGTGGTTCCCCATTGACCCCTCCCCTCCACGTGGCCTCTCATCATTGGATGGCATGGGTTTTTATTAAAACCACTTACCACTAAAAAGATACGTGATAACCAGCTCGGTTTTCATCTATTAAATTTCTCTGAAACCACTTCCCGCCTGCTAAGACCTGCATTCAATGCAGATTCATATGTTTTAATAAAACCTTCGCAAAATGCGTTAATTCACTTCTTTTGCGCGTTTAACCATTGTTTTGCTTCCCTTGACTGTGTAAACCTGTGAAAGCCCATGATACCCGATTTTATCTCAGAACCTCCAAATTCACGAAAGAAACCTATAAAAACTGCTAAGGAGCCGCACTTGCTCCAGTTCAACCGCTGAAAGCCATCAATTCAACCAGAGACTAAATAAACCCTGTTAAAACTGATACATACGTCAAAACAGGTATTATTCTGAGATTCAAACCTGTAATTAAATTGAACAAACCTTGTAAAAGAAAGCAGAATCATTTCAAAGTTGGGAAATCAAGAAATTAAATTGCCCAAAAGTCCCAGAAATAGGCCAAACGCTGGCAAAATTTCCCCAAGAACCCTAGTTGTCTGTTGCGCAGTATTTTCAAAGAAAATTATCATTTCTTCACAGATTAATGATCAATTTCAAGCTCTAAAGGCCATAAATCCTATATAGGTGCCCTATATCTTTTGAAAATCCTTTTTCAACAGAGTTTTAGACAATTTTTCATTCAAAAAACTCATAAAACCCATGTTTTCTATTTTAGACCAGTTTTTAGCCTCAGAACTTCATTTGAGAGACCTAAATGAGCAGAAAATCCAAAAATACATTCTATTTTGCTAAAATTTACCAATCAAACCTCTGTTATGTTAAAATTTCCTCTGAAAATAGTTTAAACTTGCAAAAGCCAATCAAAATGCCTAAAAAACAGAGTGTAAACAAGCCTGAGGGTTCTACAACTCCTAAACCTACACCTGCCATGACTCCAAATACTGCAATTGTAGTCAACCCATTACAACCCCCAGTTGTTTATATTGAGCATATTCCCCTAGCTGATATTGACTACAAAATAGCTGATCCTATAGTTGAATTCAATCAGTTAGATATCCACAACTAGTGTTTTGAAAAATCTCTAGATGATCAAGAAGAAGTTCATATTTGGGAATCCAATTTTCCCAAATATGTAGTCCCCCTGACTCACCCTTGTCAAGAAATTATCAAACTATGTCACCAGTACTATATTCCTGAACAAAGAGCTATTGTGAATGCATATAAAGAGGTCCTATTTACCATCACTGCAGAGTCAATAAACCAAAAGCCGTACCTTTGTCTATTGAAGCCCTCACTAAGCTATACATTCTTTTAGATTTCCTTAAAAGGTTTATGATTTTCCAGACATTCATGCCTCTGCATGTTGAAATTCCTAAATTAAACCCTCCATATTCAACTGTCAAGTTCCATGAAGGTTCAAGGCATGCAATCTCCATGCTTTACTATTTCACTGATGAGCATACTGATGAGTCTATCTTAGGATTTGTGTCCACCTTTTCTCTAGGTCAACCACCTTCAGTTGTATTTGACTATGCTAGTTTTATTGTTGATAGTATTCACTACAATTGACTAATTTACACTTGGAAGGAGTATTCAGATATACCTCCTATCTTTTCCACTTGTTTCTATTTTTTCATTCAGAGAGCTTTCCAATTCTACTTCAGAAGTTGGATATAGAAGGAAAACCTTTATCAATTGTCTTCTGGACATCTATACTCAGAAAAGAAGGCACAGAATTCAATTATTCGGAGTTTGCAAAGTTTTTTTTACATCCATTGATCACCATCTTAACAAAAATAGAGCAGCCTATAATCAGTGAGATAGTGAACATAATATTGTAGCTATCAGAGCATGGCAAAGTGGGTGATTGGTATTTGTATGAGAAATTCACTGAAATCATAGTTTTTGGTTCTAACTTGTTGCCTTACAAGTTACCTAAGCATCCATCAATGAGGATCTTTGCCTTAGAGTACATTAGGCAGATCCTAAATTCAGATTCAATTAATTTCATGGAAGCCAAGAAAAAATACCCAATTTAAACTCAAAAATCAAATTGGGCCATTCATATGTAATCAAAGAGATGCAGAAAAGGAGGCAACAATTTACCTACTGGAATATAAATTAGAAGAAACATTCCCATGGAATTATGATCCACAAGGGATCTTAAGTAAACTACAGGTAAAATGTAAATTGAAACCCTTCATCCATGAGTCAAAGCCAAAAATAGAAAAGTTTACTAATCAAATTGAGTGGGTTGAAAACACTTTAACAGAGGCAATTAACAAAAGAAATACTAGTCACACTTTGGAAATTTCCAAACAGCCAGAAACATCCACTAAGAGAATCAGAGAAGAAGGAGCTTATATTGCAAAGACTACAATAGAGACAAAGTTTAAAATCATTTACAACAAGAGGCCAAAACTAGATACAACAACTAAAGGTAAAGTAACAATAGATGTTGAAGAAACACAACCCTTGACTACCAACACTACACAGGCAAAGACCAATGTAGCCACTGTAATCATCAATGAGCCAAATCAAAATGAAGAACAATTGAATAATGAAGATGTAGAAATAATGGAAAGGCAACAAAGCATAGAGGCTTCTTCCTCACATTCAGCTGAGAAGAAGGATTTGGATATTAAGGAAAAATGCAAGCAAATCAAATTAAAGAATGAGGAAATCAAAACAAAAATATATTCTCAATTTTTGAAGAAAACTCTAGGTAACCAAAACAGATTCCTATCAGCATTTGATTATTCAACTCAAAAATTGATTATGTCAGTATTACAACCCACAGTATCAGTGTCAAAGACAGTTGCTGATTATAAAAAAGTTGTTATGGAAGTAGCTATAGACAAAATCCATGACTTGGATCAAATTGAGTTTCATACGCAAACCTCAGAGATGCTCTATTCCACAGTCACAACAAAATATATGAGTGCTCATAGACTTCAAAATACCATATCTAATATGTAGTACCAAATGAAGATGGATAAAGCTTCATTATATGCAAAGGATCTAAGGATAAAGGCCTTAGAAGATTTAGTATTACAGGTAGGATATGATGATACAAACATCAAAGCAACATAAGCATTGGTTAAAAATAAAAATGAGGACATAAATTCCTTGAGGAAACAACTCAAGCTTCCTTAAGGTGAGCATCCTCAGAAAAGGAAGTTTTAAAGAATCAAAAGGAAAAAGATGAAATGATGAGCTTGGTACTTCAACTGACAGCTCAAATTAAGGAAATGGAAGTATAGATGGACCAAGTTGTCCAAGAAAAGGAGATAGTTAAAGAAATAGGCACTCCTATAGTAATACCAGTGATCACAACAGTAGTGCCTTCAACTTTTGGAGAAAATTTGGCACCCAAAGAGCCACTAGCCACTGCAGTGCCAGTGACTTCTTCAACAACTTTAGTAACTGAATCCTCTACAACAGTGTTGCTGCCTACAGATGAAAGCAGTCAACTAGTAAAAGCAATGGAAGAGATGTCCTTGAAGACAAATTAAATAAACAGATTTACAAAGATAATTCAAAATCTTGAGAAAACAAACAAAGCAACTCAGATAGATGCTAAAATACATGAAAACAATGCCCACAGACCGAGTGAAGAGGTAAAGAAGCTCCAAAAAGAATTAACTCTCAAGGATCATATATCATATATTAAAAATTACCTATGGAATAATTTAATTGAAGCCATCCATGATGTTTGGCTTTCAATTCAGGTTATTTTTTAGCAGAGAGAGTTACTATTGGTAGCCCAAATAGAGATCCAAAAGACACAAGTTGATTTAGCAGATAAACCAGAACAGGCTGTAAGATTAATAAATTTCCTCAACAGCAAGAATAAACAGGAACTTCAAGAATTGAAAATCAATGACAGGACAACAACTATTCTAGAAATTAGGGAAGTAACCACCAAAAGAAATTTTATGAGGTAGCTTGAAGAGAAATGTGATGGAATGAATACTATTATCACTAGATTCATGGTTAAATTCACCAATTTAAGGCAAAAGGGACTTCCTGATATAATGGTTATCAATGATAAGTTAATGCCTCAGAGTGATTATGACAAAAAGATAAGAGAACATGCCAAGGAGCAGGTGAACAAGCCAACAGGTCAAGGTATTCCCACAGGAAAATTATTGTTAAAAAGTTTTGAAGATTTGCTTTATTTGCAGTATGAAATCAAGCCCTTATTTGTCATCAAGCCCAATTTTCTAGGTACACTGAGGCTGATGAGAATTTTAGGAAACTTAAGAATATTCAAATTCCTAAAAATGAGGATTGGCAGGCTTGAATGATTTTCTATGAAGAAAGAAAGATAAACAAATGAAGAAGAAAAAATCTGTTTTTTGATTTCACTGTCAAAACATATTTTTACAACAGAAAGCAATTTTACTGAAGGTTAAAGAGTATCCGAAGTGAAAGAGTATCAGTGAGAAAGTGTATCAGTGAGAAAGAGTATCAGTGAAGGCAAGTTAGATTCAGAAAAATATCTAAAGAGCCAGCAAAGAGGACACATAAGAAGCCAACTGCTTCTTATCTTAAAATAGTTTCTATTTATTTTGAATAAAATAGGACAACTTGCTAATTAATTGTTGAGCAGCTATCACTATTATTGTTGCAAGATATTTTATTTTCCTAAGTTAATTCCTAGAAGTCATCTAGGATATTTTGTCAAAAATTATGTATAAGTACTTCACTTTTTGAAGTATTTTTGGTGTGGAATAAAATTGTTGGAGATTACTATAGATATTTTGTTGACTTGAAGGCTTTGGATTTCGATTTTGAGTAGCAGACTGGATCACCTATTTGGCATCATACTTCAGGATCCCTGTGATAAGATATCTGGAGTGAAGTACTCTCTTAAACTTTCCATTGTTATATTCTTTTGTTACATGCATACATCTGAGTTTTAATTCTAAATCTGAATGTATAACTAGGAGTATTACTATAGGGCATGTTAATAGCACCTTGTTTTTAACTAGTTATCATTTCTTTGTTTTCTTCTGATTTCTGGTGTAGGGAACCCTTAATTTATCCCTCTCCCGTTTGACCTCTATTTTCTACTTTCCTTTTCTAGATCAAAGGATCCTTAAGTGCCCTTTATCCTGATCATAACATATCAAAAACCAATTTTCCAAGATCTCCAAGGATTATCTATATTTCCCTGCATACATTTGACATTTTAGGCTTTGGTCTCAGTTCTATTAGCTTGAATTAGACCCCATAGCCCAATGGACAAGTAGATTTCCCTCTATCTACCCTCCAAGTAAAATTTTCCCACCAAATCCAATGAAACCAAACCAAATCTACACTTTAATAACTAGCCTAGTATTCACAAATTAAAAAAAAGTTAAACTTAAAAGAGAGAGCCCTCTCTGAACCCTAGGAAGGCTAGATCCTAGAGTTTGAAGTAGGTTTGTGGTTACCTCTAGTATTCTTCGAATAAAAACCAAAATCCCACAACTTAAGAATTTACTGGAGTGATAACATTGTTGGCGACCATACTAGGGAAATAACCAATCCTCAGTCATAAAATTAGTCTTAAAGGAATCATTTAAATCATCCTTTTACTTTAAGATTGCTTTTATAGGTTGTGGTATTGAAAAATTGTAATTCTGGCTTCTAGGAAAGTCTATTATACCAGGTCTAACCTGGATCCTAAGCCTGTTGTTATAGTAGATAACCCAGACTAAATTGGTAAAAACAAAAAACAAACAGAAAACTCAGAAGCTGAAATCTCATTAATAAGAGTCAATTCATTACCTAGTGAATTAGTAAGTCTGCAAGATATTGATTTTGATCTGAAATTTGAGCATTCCTTATTTAAAGGTAAATCTAAAATGATTTAAAAACTGTTGTTTTAGACCCAGATTTTATTTCATTTTTTACTGCAAAAAAGAAATCTATTGCAATAAGTTCTAAATCTAAGAAAGTTGAATATCAGACCAAAGTTGAAGAAATTAATGTTACTATTCTAAAGGATATTGATGAAGCTATTGAATTAGCTCTTTTATTGACTTATGCAAACAGACCTCGAGTTTCTCAATTACACACCACAATAATTCCAGCTAGAGATTCATCTCTTTATGCTATTACATAATTCATAAAATATACTAAATGCTCATCTACAGATCCATTTATCCCTAGGTTACCTCTACAACATAGAGTGTTATTTCCACCAATCACTTCATCCACTATATCCATTAGTTCACCTTTTGATTTCTTAAATACATCATCCTCATTTCCTAGCACTTCAAATACTATCTTTAGTTCATCCACTATCATTTCCATCACAACTCCAAGTAGTTCTACCTTACCTTCTAGTCAAGCTAAGATTCAAGCTATGGCTGCTAGATATGCTCCCCTTGTCCTACCACAACAAATTCATGATATTCCACAAGACTATCAAAATAAAATACCACTATTTGATGGCACTACTCAATATACTGCCCAACAACACATTGCTAAGATGGAAAAATTCTTTGAAATTTATGAAATTGATGATTCAGATGTTCAAATGAGACTATTTGTTGAAAATTTAACAGGAGTAGTTAAGAAGTGGTTTAAAGATTTAGCTGCTGGTAGTGTAACTGATTTAGTTGTCTTTTTTACTTTGTTTTTAAATAAATGGGAAAAGAAAAAGAACCCCATCCAAATTTTGTTTGAATTTGATTCTTTGAAAAGAGCTCCAAATGAGTCAGTCCAAGATTACTGCATGAGATATAATAGTGTCTACAATTCTATCCCTGCAAATATGAAACCTACTCCTTATTCAGTTCTGATCAAATTCCCTGGTCAATTTGACACAGATATGGCTTACCAATTAAGAGAAAGAGATGTAGACACCTTGGAAAAAAGGAAAACTGATGCAGTTTGTGTAGAAGTGAACATTCTAGCTATAAAAGCTAGACTTAGAAATGAAAGAAGGGTGAATATTAAAGAAGAAAATGCTAATTTAGACACAAAAATGGATGTTATAGCTAAAAATTTAGAAAGAGTGATTGATATATTAGATAATATGGAGAGAATACCTCAGTGGGATAACCAACAACAGATCAAGAATCCCAATTTTAGAAAAAACTTAAATTCTGGAAAAGCAAAAGAAACAGCCCCAGACCAAACAACTAGGCCACCATTCCAAGGGAACTATGCTGAAAGTTCTTAGAATAATAATGATGATGACGAGGATACTATTAATCTAATGGGAATAGATGACAATAATACCATTTTCCTAACTCAGGAAGATCAGGAATTGTTTGAACTTCAACAACTTAAATTAGATTCTAGTGAATCCTTTGATTATAAGAAAGGTTATGAGTATGCAATAAATGAAATAAACAACGAGTATAACCTTAGAAAAAATAAAAAAATTGATTCTTATACTAAGAAAACTTCCCAAACTCAGAATCAGAAAACAGTAGAAGCCCCTAAAACAAAAGTTCTGCAAATTCTTCCAAGGGAAAATAAGAAAAACTCAAATTCCTCCCAGAACATTTCTAGTCTTAAGAAAGCATCATGCCCTAAAATTGTTGACATTACTAATGAAATTGATCAAACTAAAAAATATTCTAAAAAATATACTACTGCTAAAGCTTCTAATTCTGTAAAAATAGAAAATTTGGATCCCAAAAAACCTTCTGTTGATCCTAAAACAGTAGACCCAAAGATTGTTACTTCAAAAAAACCTGCTGAAAATTCTAAATTAGAAAGAACATATATTGCTTCACAAACAATCCCTGAAAAGAAAGTTAGAAGTAGTAAAACACAAGAAACACAAATAGAGAATCCTAAAACAATTGAAAATGAAAAAACAACTGTAGAAAGCAAGACAAGCCAACACAAACTACAGTTACCAAAGAAGAACTTATTCAAATCAGTAAAGCTCAACCTGCATTCAACATACAATCAGGAATTGAAAAAATTAAAATAGCAATTCCTTTGACTGAATTGGTAAAAAATGACTTGTATAAATCAACCATAACTGAAACATTAAATATTAATGATGGAGAAGACTCCATAAATCTAAATGATGATCAGCCAGAGTTGATTTTTGGCCCTGATGTAAATGGAAAACATGCAGATGGAGTAGTTCCTCCATTTTATATCAGTCTCACCATTCATGATAAAATTCTACATAACACATTGCTAGATTCAAGAGCTTCCGATAATTTAATGCCAAAAGCGATCATGGAAACTCTGAATCTAGAAATTACAAGGCCATACAAAGATTTGTTTTCTTTTGATTCCAGTAAAGTTAAATTCTTAGGTTTAATCAAGGATTTGTGTGTAACACTAGTTCAATACCCTAGCAAGAGTATATTAATGGACATTGTAGTAGCTGATATCCCATAAAAATATGGTATGCTACTTTCTCGCCCATGGGGAGCAAAGTTGCAGGGATCTATACAATTAGACATGTCTTATGCTACTATATCAGTGTTTGGCCAGCCTAAAAAGTTATATAGGGAAACATTAATGAAGTACATGGTCAGTAGTGTTGAAAGATATATAAACTATCCAATTTACTCTACACCAACTGACCTTGATTCTTTTATCCTATGTAACTCTGAAACAAATGAAATCCAAACTGAACTAGTAGATAAAAAGAGAGTACCAAACAATGATAACATTTTTCATGAATCTCAATCACATTTAGAATTTGATGGTTCAGTGAATAAGTTAGGAGCAGGAGCAGGAGTCTGGATAACAAACATAGAGACCAATAATTTTGAAGGTCATGCTTTCAGGATAAATTTTAAATGTACAAACAATATGGCCGAGTATGAAGCCCTCATCCTAGGAGTCCAAATCATTATAAACTCAGGAGGTAAAATAATTTTAATCATGGGAGATTCAGATTTGATCATAAAACAAGTAAATGGAGTTTATTCTGTTTACAATCCTAGACTAAGTAGATATAGAGACATTGTCATAGATTTAACTGATGATTTATTGGAATGCAAGTTTGTTGTTATACCTAGAAAGAAAAATATACAAGCTCATTGTCTTGAAAATTTTGCTAGTACAAGCAATTTACCATTTCAACCTAATCACAAATATATTGCTGAAGTCAAACATAGGCCAATAATTCCAGATAATCTTAAGTATTGGCATATTTTTTCTTAGGATGAATAGATTTACAAGTTTATGAACAATGAAGGAGAATTTCAGAATTGTATTATAGATACAGATTGTAGAATAAATCATGATCTAGATTGTGAAATAGATTTAAATAACTTAGATGTACATAGAATAAATTTTGATAAACCTACTAGATTTAGTCAAACTGATATAGATAGCTTAGAGAGAGTAGAGATTGAAGAAATTATTGAAGATGAATCAGATATATTGAATCTTAAGGATAATTTTTTACCTAAAGTTTTAACCCCCTAAGAAGAAATTTTTTACTCTAATGATGTAGCTAGAAAACCAAAAATGGAGCCAGTAAGATTTGACATAGAAGAATGTAACATTGGTACAGAGTCAAAACCAAAGATAATCAAATTGTCCAAAATTTTACCTCAACAAGAAAAGGATCAATATATTGATCTTTTAAAGGCATATCAAGATGTGTTTGCTTGGAGTTATGAGGATTTAAAATCTTATGATACAAACATAATCCAACATAAAATTACAATAAAAGAAGATCAAAATCCATCCAAACAAAAATTGAGAAGGATTAACCCTGTGCTATTACCTTTGATTGAAACAGAAGTTAGAAGAATATATGATGCCCATATCATTGCACCAATCAAATATTTTGATTGGGTTTCGAACTTAGTCCCAGCAAGAAAGAAAACATGAGAAATTAGATCGTGTGTTGACTTTAGAAACCTTAATAAAGTATCCTTAAAGGATACTTACCCTTTACCTAAAATGGACTACATATTACAAAGAGTAGTGGGTTCTTCAAGGATTTCATTGTTAGATTGTTTTTCAGGATACAACCAGATCCTAGTTCAAGAAGAAGACCAAGCTAAAGCAGCATTTACTACTTCTTGGGGCACGTTTATGTATGTAAAAATGCCTTTTGGCCTAATGAATTCAGGAGAAACCTTTCAAAGGGATATGGACATAGATTTTTCAAAGGAAATACATGAATTCTTAGTAATTTACTTAGATGACATTAATGTGTTTTCCAAAATAGATAATGAACACTTGGATCATTTGAGACAAGTTTTTATTAAGTGTAGGAAAAATGGCATCTCTTTAAATCCTAAGAAAAGTATATTTGGATTAGAATAAGGTAAGTTACTTTGACATATAATCTCAAAAGAAGGAATTAGAATAGATCTTGCTAGGATAGAAGCAATTCTGAACATCAACCCACCAAGAAAAATCAAAGAATTACAAGATTTTCTAGGTAAGATAAAAAATTTAAGAAGATTCATATCTAATTTAGCTGAGATAATTAGAGAATTTAATAACATGCTAAAAAAATATTCAGTTCTTAGATGGATTGTTGAGGCTAAACAATCATTTGACTCTATCAAACAAGCCTTAACCAAACTTCAGTCCTAATAAGTCCTGATTTTAAGAAATATTTCATGATTTTTTCATTTTCTTCAGAACACACCATTGTTGTAGATTTACTGCAGAAAAATGACCAAGGATTTGAACAAACCATAGCTTTTTTTAGTAAGGCTCTTAGAGATGCCACTTTGAAGTACAAAATTATGGAAAAACAAGCCTTAGCCTTGGTTAAGGCCATTAAAGACTTTAGAGTTTATATTCTATACTCACACATTATTGCCTATGTCCCAAATTATGTAGTTAAAGACATTATTACTCAGGATGGTCCTAATGGAAGAAGAGGTAAGTGGATTACCACTATCTTGGAATATGACATAGAGATAAAACACACCAAGCTCATTAAAGGCCGAGGATTAGCTAGACTTATGGCTGAATCCAATTGTAATGCCCTAGACATAAATTTTATTGCTCAAGTAGATGATCAAGAAGAGATGGCGACTCCATTGATCAGTGAAACCTTTTCACACTCACCTTGGTATACAGATATCATATTTGTACTCCAAAACTCACAAGCTACTCTTGGATTGTCAAAAACCAAAGCTAGATTTTTAAAACTTAAAGCAGTAAGATTTTGTATCTTAGATAATGTACTTTTTTGGAGAGATCATAGTGGGATTTTACTAAAGGAAGAAGCTGACAAAATACTTGAAGAATTTCATGCAGGTGACTGTGGAGGAAATTTATATTGGAAATCTACTGCTAACAAGATCCTGAGAGCTGGTTTTTACTAGCCTGCCTTGTTTGCTGATGTGAAAAAATATGTTACTTCATGTCGTAAATTCCAAATTTTTGAGGGTAAGAAGAAATTGTTACCCCTCCATTTAAAGCCTATTTCAACTGAAATTCCATTTCAACAATGGGTTTTAGAATTCATTAGTGAAATTCACCCCCCTTCTTCAGACCAACATAAGTGGATTTTGACAGCCACTGATTATTTTACCAAGTGGATTGAAGCCATACCCTCCAGACAATCCACAAATACTTTCATTATTTCCTTCCTAGAAAAAAATATCCTTTCAAGTTTTGGGTGCCCTCAAAAGATAATTACTGATAATGCAGCAACATTCAAATCCAAGAAAATGATTGACTTTTGCCGCAAATACCATATTACCTTAGGAAATTCCACTGCATATTACCCCCAAGGTAATGGCCTAGCTGAATCCTCAAACAAAAGCCTTGTAAATATCGTCAAAAAATTTCTTGAAGACAATAAAAAGACTAAGTTGGCATAAGAAGTTAGTCAATGCCTTATGGGCCGATAGACTTGCTACAAAAAAATCCATTGGTACTTCACCTTACCAAATTTTTTATGGAATGGATGTTGTTTTTCCTTCCTCCCTAGGTGTAACAGTGATGAAAATTATCCAAGAATTACAGGTTGAAAAAAATGACATCCAAAGAAGGATAAATCAAACTATTCACTTGCAACAAACAAGGGAAGAAGTTTATATCAATCTCAAGTCATTCAGGATAAGATCAAGAAAATATATGACAAAAAGACTAAAGAGGATGATTTTTACATAGGAGATAAAGTGTTAAAATGGGATTCTAGAAGAGAAGACAAAGGAAAACATGGAAAAATTGATTTTCTATGGAAAGGGCCTTATGTAATTTATGGATATAGAGGTAATAATGCTTTCTTTTTGAAAGAATTGGATGGAACAGATCTGCAAGAAGGACCAGTTAATGGAAGAATGTTGAAGCACTACTACTCACCTGAGTTAACCAATAGTTAGTTTGTATTCACTTTGATCATTGTATATATACATTGCAAAGTTTATATTGGATTGGATGTTTCCTTAGCAAAGTTGAAGCCTGAAAAGAAGGCCCTAATATTTGAAAAGTAAATATCATAAATATGAAAAATTTGTAGATATCAGAAGACATTTACAAGGCCATCACAGACAAATTTCAAAGGCTACTAGTCTCAGAGTTCTTGATATTTCACCAGGAAATGTCATCCCCATGTGGAGCCACTATTAGGGTCCTATAATAATAGGGTTCATAAAATTTTGAATTTAATTTGATAAGTCTTGTAAATATGTACATACCTTTCTTTCTGCAAGTTGTTTTCCCATATTTTGAAAAAATGAAAAATAATAAAAAATTAAAAAGAGGGTAAAAAGTCCTAAAATAAAGATCAAAGGACTTAGAAAAAAGAAAGATAGAAATAAAACTTGAAAGTGAGAAAGTCCAAATGCCCACTACTTTTACTTTTACTGCAAGAATAATGATTATGTGCAGTGTCAATAAATGCCATAATCCATGATCAGTTAAATAGTTTAATCTTAACTTTTCATGCTTTAGATACAGAATAAAGATTTGTCAAATAGTTTAAACTTGACAAATCAATAGATAGGTAAAGAATAATGAGGAGCCAAACAGTTTAATCTGAGCCCTCGGATGAAATAAGGTAGATCTAGATAGTTTTATGCTTTGAAAGAAAATGTTTTAAGGTTGCACGCCTAAATGAACATGCAAAATGAAGAAAAAAATGTTAGAAATAAAAGTTGGGTAGGTAGAAAGCAATGGAGAAATCATGTAAATAATACATCATCGGGAAAAATCACTAATTTCCCCTCCCCCATAATTATTCAGTATTTTAAAGCTATCATTCAAACAGGCTCAGAGCATTTCTCTGACTTTTGTTGGGACCGGACCCAAGGCTCTATGACTAGTTAAAAATATTGAGTTCTTATGCTAAATCCTCATAGATCATCATTTACCCTTCATTCATATATTAAAACCCCTTTTTCATAAGTAAGCACACATTATTGCTTAGTAAAATTGTAACCCTAGAATAATTAACTTTATCCCTTCATTAACATTAATAAAAAACCACAAAATTACATTTATCCTAAGTATTGCTGAAAGAAATATAAAGACGAGCAATACTTGATTTTATATATGATACTTAGAGATAATATGTATTTTGTTTTACATTTAATTCCCCTCGCATATTAACTTTTAACATATTTTATTAAATCCCTAAGAAATACCCTTTCCTAGTTATTAATTCCCTTATATTCAATAAACCCCAAAAACCCACTATTACAATGTTTAAGACCAAAGTCTATTATCCATGTGCGCAAATGAAAAATCCCAAGTTATAAAGCCCTTTGGTATAAACTATCTTTATTTGTTTTACCCCGCCCCTATAGTTTAAAAACCATTCAAAAAGGTTAAAAAACTATATAATATAACATACCATTACGCACATATGCGAAACATTTTTTTATCAAATGTTGCAAACCCAACACGCCATATATATACCAAAGGATAAGGCTTAAAAAACCTTGTTTAAAAGCGCCTTTGCAATAATATTTTATCCTGCCATTGTGTATAAATAAACCATTACATATATGTTTTATACCTTTTTACTCCTCGATTATTTTATAAATGTTTAAACATATTTTAAACCATTTTCCGCCCATACAATAGCCCGGTCCCACCATTACTCTTCAATGCAACTCCCGAACAAATCCTCACCGTTCGCGTTCATTTCTCAGATCCGACAGTTGAGGGTTTATATCGCATAGATTAAATGCACAACTGCCCCAAGGCAAAAGCCACGCGAAATGGGTGGTTTCCCATTGACCCCTCCCCTCCACGTGGCCTCTCATCATTGGATCGCATGGGTTTTGATTAAAACTACTTACCACTAAAAAGCTACACGATAAACAACTCGGTTTTCATCTATTACATTGCTTCGAAACCGCTTCTCGCCTGATAATACCTGCATTCAATGCAGATTCATACGTTTTAATAAAACCTTGGCAAAATGCGTTAATTCACATCTTTTGCGCGTTTAACCATTGTTTCACTTCCCCCGACTGTGTAAACCTGTGAAAGCCCTTGATACCCATTTTTATGCCCAGAACCTCCAAGTTCACCAAAGAAAACTATAAAAACTACTGAGGAGCCGCACTTGCTCCAATTCAACCGCTGAAAGCCATCAATTCGACAAGAGACTGAAGAAACCCTGTTAAAACTGATACCTACGTCAAAACAGGTATTCTTCTGAGATTCAAACCTGTAATTAAATTGAACAAACCTTGTAAAAGAAAGAAAAATAATTTCAAAGTCAAGAAATCAAGAAATTAAACTGCCCAAAAGTCCCAGAAATAGGCCAAACTCTGGCAAAATTTTCCTAGGAACCCTAGTTCTCTATTGCGCAGTATTTTCAAAGAAAAATATCATTTCTTCACAGATTAATGATCAATTTCAAGCTCTAAAGGCTAGAAATCCTCTGCAGGTGCCCTATATCTTCTGAAAATCCTTTTTCAATAGATTTTTAGTCCATTTTTCAGTCAAAAAACTCAGGAAACCCCTATTTTCTGTTTTAGACTATTTTTTAGCCTCAGAACTTCATTTAAGAGACCTAATTGAGCATAAAATCTTAAAAGACATTCTATTTTGCTAAAATTTCCCAATCAAACCTTTGTTATATTAAAATTTCCTCTACAAACAGTTTAAACTTGCAGAAGCCAATCAAATTGCCTAAAAAACAGAGTGTAAACAAGCCTAAGGGTTCTAAAACTCCTAAACCTTCTCCTGCCATGACTCCAAATACTGCAATTGTACTCAACCCATTATAACCCTGTTGTAGCTGCTACAACACCACCCAAAATTTTGGGTATATTTAAAATTTCGGGTTCCCCCTCTGCTCGCTTAGGCGTTAAAGTCTTTCACCCGACCTGCAGTCAGTGACATCCCACCAACCTGTCCCTAACCCCTCATGAGCTCTCTCACCATCATGATCAGATGTTGTTGCTACAATCACACCATATGTGGGAGGGATCATCCAGCATATGCCCGAACACTCTTACCGCAGTCACGCCATGTGTAATGAGATTGCCATGCATACATTTGAATGGAAACCTTTTGTGTATTGACGATTAAAGGCCCTCTCGCCGTGGGTCACTAAGCATGTTCACTGAATACTTATTTTCAGCTCATTAATATCATATATTTTATCTAGAGACACCATTATCAAAGAGTAATTGTGATCTCGTAATGTTCCATGCAGGTTGACCCCACAGGTGACAGACTCCTTAGTCGTTGCGAGACAGGGGAGGAGGAGGAGAAAGTGACCGGTATTGTTAGAAGGAAGATGGTGTGATATGGGTTGATCAGAGAAAGAACCTTTTATGTCACTGATGCAAAAAAGCTCTCTTCACTAGTGCGCACCAGATACTTAAATACACTTCTTTTGGAAAAGTCCGTACCGGACGCCATCTCACATAAACCAGAATAATTTGCTATGATCTAGGCTTACGTATGAGCCGAATGAAGTATCTTTATTCTGAGATGGTAGGTGTCTCACCTTAAAGGAAGTTTTGTAGATCCTGCACAATACCATCTAAATGTAGATGGGTGCACACAAAGGGACATATTTCACCACCCCGACCATTCTAGCCCAAAGTATAGCCCGGTGAACAAAGTGGACTCAGAAGACTCACATAGAACAAAAATCTCATTCAAGGCGTTTTCGTGTCGAGCAGCGGTGCGAGAACACACATGTTGGTGCTGGGAAGCCAACAACAGAGTTTCAAATATCAACCACACCTTTTGGAAACAATATCTATTAAACCTGAGCTACAGGGTGGGTGCAAATATGTGGACCAAGGTTATGGTTTTAAGTATGATATGATTAAACCAAGGCAAAGAAATCATATGGTTTTGAAACCATAGGAGATCGTGGAGAAAACTATGTGCAAGAATTATAAGTGGGCGCACATCCATGGACTAAGGTGACATTGTATATTTAAGCCTAGGCGCAATCACATATGATCTCAAAACCATATAAGACTGCCAAGCGAAATCATACGAGGAACATTACAGTTAGGACTGAATACTTTTATGCCTAAGTCTTATGTTAGAATGTTTGAGGCATATATATATATATGGTGGTCAACGTTACAATTAAAACGTGGGTCAAAATTATATCAAAATACATTACGATTCGATGTAAACATTCCTATGGCAAAGTTTATTCTTTGGAGCAGATATATTATATTCAATCAAAATTTTCGTTTGAACATGGAGCCAAACCTTACAGCAGATCTACGATGGCATGTTAGAATAATTATCGTTCGATTAGAATCAAATGAAATGCAAAAGCGTGAAATTTGACCATTTATAAATGGTGCAGAGTTACGTTTGCTGGAGGAGGATACCATATGCACGACTGTCAAATCATTTCATCAGAAAACGCCATAATCAATGCCACAAGTGATCTTCCACGCGTCCATGGTGAGCTGGACAGAACGAGTCTATACCCTTCACGCCGCGTTACATGGATGCAGGTTGTCCATGTATGCTGCCATGCATGAACGTTAATTACGCTGCTACATGCAAATGGAAGTTTTCTCACCAAAAGGGTCACTGATACACAGTTTTTCGGTGATCGTTTGGCTCTACTCCCGACATGCAAGGATATGACGGTCGTTGCACCGCTCAACTTTGGCATGCAATGACAAAAGCCTGACATGCAAGGATCTGACGCTCTTCTGAGCCGCTCAAGTCCAAAATGCAACAATAACGTTTGGCTTGGATGATATTCAGTGCGAGAAAAGGGTCGAACCCCTTCAATTCTGGCTGCGTTAGCATGGTAAATAAAAAACTCTAAGAAAATATGCATAACAATTTCGCTGCAGGCATACATACACGTGTAGAGACTTTTCAACTCAGAGGAGAAGAAACCGCGTATAATTAGCCTTGCACAACGACAGATCTGGTTTCTGGAGATGGGATCGAAGTGCACGACCAAAAAATGGTATTCGAGACTCCATGCTCTTGTTGTAATGCATGTTGAATTGCACACGGATTCAGTTGTATCGGCTCTTTCATTGCCGTAGGATATAGATCCTCCAACAAAAGTGAAATGCTAATTTTAACCAGTGCAATAATGACTATGGGACATTATTTCCGCAGTGGAAAATCCCTCAATACAGCAGATGAGAAATGATCTTTTTTAAGCGCAAGATTCCCACCTTGGAAATTAATCGAAGATGTTGTTATTAAATTTTCTAGGGAAGACTCGTTTTCTCCATTCATTAAATGAAAACAAGATTCAACGCAGGAGAGCACATTGCATTTAAGCTGAACGATGATTACACGATGAAGACAACCTGTGCTTTGAGTGCGGCTGAGCATAAGAAAAATTGCAACTACACAACCCTGTGAGGTCGCAGTTCAACCCAGGTCGCTGAGTCGCAGACCTATGAGGCAAGTGCCAAGTGTGACTTGATGGTTTTAGCGACCCTCCGACCCTTATAAAGTCTCAACCCAAGCAGAGATCAAGTCGCGCAACCCTTCAGTCGCTGAGTCACAAATCCACGAAGTTGATGAAGGATGTGACTCGGTGATAGTATGCGACCTACGACTTGTGTAGAGATCAAGTCGCGTGACCCTTGAGTCGCAGATCCATGAAGCTGATGAAGGATGCAACTCGGTGATAGTATGCGACCTGTGACTTGTGTAGAATGAAGTCGCACGACCCTTTGAATTGCTGAGTCGCAGATCCATGAAGCCAATGAAGGATGCGACTTGTTGACAATATGCGATCCTGCGACCTATAAACCTCATGCTATGTGTGTGCACATTGAGAGAGCCTCCCTATGGTGTCTAGGGAGGAGCATGATGGGTGGCACTAACATGCTTCCAAGAACATCAAAAGGGTCAACTGGCTAACTCGTGGGAAGATTTCACGAGCATCTTACTTCTCTTGCCGAAGGTCCTTGATGCGAGATCAAGAAGCCAAGTTGTTGCTGCCCCGTTTCAATATAAGGTCACGATAATCGGCTACACTAAAACCTTTGCTCCCTAATCCCCAAGGAAGATTTAGAGAACAATTTTATTTCTGATAATAAGAACAAGGGCACCAGTATCATAAAATCTGGTGAGTCGAGAACCCCAGGTGGCACCTGCGTTGGCCAAATAAACCCCAGTTTGAAGTACGTTGCATTATAACAGGAGCTGAGTGCAATGTTAAACCACTGTGGTCATGGAAGAAGCGGTGCTCCATAAAATGGTAACAGCTACCAAAACAAGTTAAACTGCAAATCTGCATTTGGCACTCAGTCCATAGCCATACCAATGGAAATTATAGTGATTGAAGAGACGTAGAGAAGGCCTACACATGCCATTCTCTCTGATGACAAAGTCTTGACCACACATGGGTCTAAATTTATTGTTTTCTCTCTTGCAAATTAATTAAAATTCCCTTAGCATTATTGTTATTCAATCATGGAGACATGTGACCTATGTTGTTTTATTGCAGGAAGAACCTTTCAGTTTGCAAAAAGAGCCAGTGTTTCCTTAGCAAGAAAGAGAACCGATTTTCAAAGCGAAGAACGTGAGATGAGGAATGCTGCTATAAAATCCGTAGATTTGCTTGAAGTCGCAGATCGTAGATTTATTCAAGTCGCAGGTTGCTGATGGCTGGAGGTTGAAGGTGGAAAATTTTCTCAAGTCGCCGAGTCACATAGTCGCACTCCCTAATAAAAACCCGACGGCGTGACCCAGCGACTAGGTCGCAGAACCCAGTCAGGTCGCAAGTCGCAACAGTGGCTCAGGTCGCAAGGTCGCAGAAAAGACTGGGTCGCAAGGCAGCCCAACGGTCAAGAAGATGAAAAGTTAAGGAAGCCCAAAGGGCAGGTTTTATATTATAAATACTCCTTCGGGAGCTTGTAGTGGGGCTTTTGTTTTGGGACTCGAGCTAAGTATATTGTATTACCAGAGGATTATACATTTAAGCATTAATACAAGCATTTTGAAAAATCCCTTTGTGGATCTGGTGTTGTTTTATGAATGAGCACTCTTGAGTATTGTATTTTCAGTTTCTGAACGTCTTTAGATTAAGGGAACTGTATTTTCAATTCACATCACAGTTATATAACAGTTTGTTGAGTATGTTAATGGTGGTTGAGTTTATTTCACTTTCCTAGCGAATGTTGATGAATTTGTTTATCTGCGTTTGTGTTATCATTTAAAATTTTAGGAAGTGAAAGACATTCTTTCCATGAGGAATTGTTTCCTTTGTGGTCAGAAAATTTTACAAGTGTGACCCCAATGAAGTGTTGTTAACAACACTTCCTTCGGTCTTCATGCTTTATTATTTCCTCTTGCTACTCATAGTGTGGCATGTAAATTTAATGCATCAATCATATGTCTTGTATCAGTTGATTAGGTGTGTATCCAATGTTTTATAGAGTTTAAGCGAGACCCTAAGCAAAGGAGAAATCAGTGGTAGCCGGACCCACACCCCGGATGGGATCCTTAGTCCAAACGGTTCAAGGTCTAATTGGGACCTTTTACCGTGGAGATCCCCTGCTGTTGGCCGGACAGATTTTCCCATCAACAAACCCCTAGTTGTTGATATTGAGAATATTCCCCTAGCTGATATTGACTACAAAATAGCTGATCCTATATTTGAATTCAATCTGTTAGATATCCACAACTGATGTTTTGAAAAATCTCTAGATGATCAAGAAGAAGTTCATATTTGGGAATCCAATTTTCCCAAATATGTAGTCCCCCCGACTACTACATTCTTGAACAAAGAGCTATTGTGAATGCAAATAAAGAGGTCATATTTACCATTACTGCAGAGTCAATAAACCAAATTTTTTAGCTTCAACCAGACCCCCAAGCAGTACCTTTTTTTATTGAAGCCCTCACTAAGCTATACATTTTCTTAGATTTCCCTAAAAGGTTTATGACTTTCCAGACTTTCATGCCTCTACATGTTGAAATTCCTAAATTAAAACCTCCATATTCAACTACCAAGTTCCCTAAAGGTTCAAGGCATGTAATCTCCATGCTTTCCTTCATACTTGGGTATTTCACTAATGAGCATACTGATGATTCTATCTTAGGATTTTTGTCCACCTTTTCTCTAGGTCAACCACCTTCAGTTATATTTGACTATGCCAATTTTATTGCTGATAGTATTCACTATCAATTGACTAATTTACAGCTGGAAGGAGTATTCAGATATACCTCCTATATTTTCCACTTGTTTTTATTTTTCTAATCAAAGAGCTTTCCAATTTTACTTCAGAAGTTGGATATAGAAGGAAAACCTCTATCAATTGTCTTCTGGATACCTATATCAGAAAAGAAGGCACATAATTCAACTATTCAGAGTTTACAAAGTTGTTTTTACATCCATTGATCACTAGCTTGAAAAAAACAGAGCAGCCTAGAATCAGTGAGGAAATGAAGAGAATATTGCAGCTATCAGAGCAGAGCAAAGTGCGTGATTGGTATTTGTATGAGAAATTCACTGAAATCGGAGTTTTTGGTTCTAACTTGTTGCCTTACAAGTTACCTAAGCATCCATCAATGAGGATCTTTTCCTTAGAGTACATTAGGCATATCCTAAATCTAGATTCAATTAATTTCATGGCAGCCAAGAAAAAGACCCAATTTAAACTCAAAAATCGAATTGGGCCATTCATATGTAACCAAAGAGATGCAAAATAGGAAGCAGCAAGTCAACTACTGGAATATAAATTAGAAGAAAGCTTGCCATGGAATTATGATCCACAAGGTATATTAAGTAAACTAAGGGTAAAATGTAAATTGACACCCTTTATCCATGAGTCAAAGCCAGAAATAGAGAAGTTTTCTAATCAAATTGAGTGGGTTGAAAACACTTTAACAGAGGCAGTTAACCAAAGAAATGCTAGTCACACTTTGGAAATTGCCAAACAGCCATAAACATCCACTAAGAGAATCAGAGAAGAAGGATATTATACTGCAGAGACTACAATAGAGAAAAAGTTTAAAATCAATTACAAAAAGAGGCCAAAATTGGATACAACGACTAAAGGTAAAGTAACAATATATGTTAAAGAAACACAACCCTTGAATACCAACACTGCACAGACAGAGACCAATGTAGCCACTGTAATCATGAGTGAGACAAATCAGAATGAAGAACAATTGAATAATGAAGATGCACAAATAATGGAAAGGAAACAAAGTATGGAGGCTTCTTCCTCACATTCAGCTGAGGAGAAGGATTTGGATATTAAGTTAAAATACAAGCAAATCAAATTGAAGAATGAGGAAATCAAAACTAAAATATATTCTTAGTTTTTGAAGAAAAATTAAGGTAACCAAAACAGATTCCTATCAAAATTTTATTATTCAACTCAAAAATTGATTATTTCAGTATTACAACTCATAGTATCAGTGCCAAAGACAGTTGCTGACTATAAAAAAGTTGATATGGAAGTAGCTACAGACAAAATCCATGAATTGGATCAGATTGAGTTTCATAGGCAAACCTCAGAGATGCTCTTTTCCATAGTCACAACAAGATCTATGAGTGCTCATAGGCTTCAAAATAATATCTCTAATATGCAGCACCAAATGAAGATGGATAAATCTTCATATATGCAAAGGATCTAAGGATAAAGGCCTTAGAAGATTTAGCATTACAGGGAGGATATGATCCTACAAACATCAAAGCAATAGAAGCATTGGTTAAAAAGAAAAATGAGGACATAGCTGCCTTGAGGACACAACTCAAGCTTCCTCACGGTGAACATCCTCAAACAAAGGAAGTTTTACAGGATCGAAAGGAAAAAGATGAAATTATGAGTTTGATACTTCAACTGACAGCTCAAATTAAGGAAATGGAAGTACAGATGGACCAAGTTGTCCAAGAAAAGGAGATATTTAAAGAACCAATCATTCCTACGGTAATCCCAGTCATCACAGTAGCAGTGCCTTCAAATTTAGGATAAAAGTTGGCACCCAAAGAGCCACTGGCCACTGCAGTGCCAGTGACTTCTTCAACAACTTTAGTAACTAAATCCTCTACAACGGTGTTGCCACCTACAGATGAAAGAAGTCAACTAGTAGAAGCAATGGAAGAGATGTCCTTGAAGACCAATGAAATCAACAGATTGACAAAGATAATTGAAAATCTTGAGAAAACAAAAAAATCAACTCAAATAGATGCTAAAATACATGAACAAAATGCCCACGGACTGAGTGAAGAGGTAAAGAAGCTCCAAAAAGAATTAACTCTCAAGGATCAGATATCATATATTAAAAATTACCTATGTAATAATGTAATTGAAGCCATCCATGATGTTTGGCCTTCAATTCAATTGAATTTTTATTAGAGAGAGTTACTATTGGCAGCCCAAGCAGAGATCCAAAAGACACAAGATGATTTAGCAGATAAACCAGAACAGGCTATAAGATTAATAAATTTCCTCAACAACAAGAATAGACAGGAACTTGAAGAATTGAAAATCAATGAGAGGACAACAACTATCCTAGAAATTAGGAAAGTAACCACCAAAAGAAATTTGATGAGGTAGCTTGAAGAGAAATGTGAAGGAATGAATACTGCTATCACTAGATTCATGGTTAAATTCACCAATTTAAGGCAAAAGGGATTTCCTGATATCATGGTTATCAATGATAAGTAAATGCCTCAGAATGATTATGAAAAAAAGATAAGAGAACATGCCAAGGAGCATGTGAACAAGCCAACAGGTCAAGGTATTCCCACAAGAAAAGTATTGTTAAAAAGTTTTGAAGATTTGTTTAATTTGTAGCATGAAATCAAGCACTTATTTGTCATCAAGCCCACATTTGCTAGGTACACTGAGGATGATGAGAATTTTATGAGATTTATGTTAAGTCCCTATATTAATAGTGTAGTCCATTATTATGTTAGTGTAACCCCCATTATTTCTATTGTTGTACCCCTGTAACCTCCATATTGTTATTATTGTGCCCTTACATTATTATTGTTAGGTCGGCTAAGATTACATTGTGGCCCCATGGACTCTTGTATATAGAAAGGAGGTTTTTTCATTTGTATCATCCAAGAATTTTTCATTCATGTAATGTATTTGAGGTTTCCCCCTCAAAGTGGCTTATTTCTAAGGCATTGATATCTCTTTTCTTCTATTTTTGGAGCTGGTTTCACAACATTTGGTATCAGAGCTTTGGATTCTAGGGTTTTGCTACTCCAAACTAGTCATCGTGGAATTTTTGCTATAATTTTTTTTCTACGAAGGTTCAGAAGCTAAAACTTTTAGAGTGCAAAGCTGACATCCTAAGAAACATTGTCGCAAAATTTCAGAGCTTGGTTCGCAATATTTTTGGAGATATGATATGTGGAAGTTAGGTATTTTTGCAGGCTCCTGAATTTCACTTAAAAAGGGCATCGCAGAATTTTCACTATAACGTTTTTTCTATGAAGGTTCAGAAGCTGACATTTTTAGAGCACAAAGCTGAAATCCTGAGGAACATCATCACAAAATTTCAGAGCTTGGTTCGCAATCATTTTGGAGATATGATATATGGAAGTTGTGTCTTTTTCAGGATCCCAAATTTCATCTCAAATAGGTGATTGTGGGAAAATCTTCATATCTCTCTCTCTGAGCATCAGATTGTAATTCTGTAAAGAGTGAATATAATTAAATGGACGCTAGTTTCTTGTCTATAAATTTTAGAGTGAAAGTAGCAAACAGTGACACGTGGCAAGTCATACAAGTTCACTCTACTGAACCAATCCATAATTAGGTCATTGTGGGAGATTGGACATAACTTTGTCTTGAAGAATCCAAATCAAGTTAGACCTATGGCATTTTAAAGAAGCTTCAGAGGACTACTACAGGGCTGAATTTTAGATATTGAGGATATGCAAGTATAGATATAAGTCAATTTCAATATCGAGCTCCTCAAAAGCAAGAGAAAGGACCTGTGTATTTGTTTCCAAATTGCATAAGTTTTATGTAAAAAAAATCAATTTGAAGTTATTCCAAGTGCCTATTGAGCATATATTTCAGTACTGGGTTCTAAAATTCCTCCTAAAATTAATTCAACACCCATTAAGCCCTAAAAAATTTATACTATGATGCATGAAGAGGAATAATTGCAGTATGAGATATCAAAATTACGGTACCAAGTGCATCAAATTTCGATCTTACGAAGAGAAACCGAAGATGACATAGATGGTTTAAAAGAAGAAATGGAGGCTAATTTGGATGATTTAAAGGATCAAATAATAGCTAATATGGATGATAAATTAGTGGAAGCTCACATCGAGCATCAACAACAAGTTCTCCAACTCTTAAAGGATAACCTAAATTTGGTGCAGAATCTAATGAAACAACAGGAAGATCAACATCACATTGAAAGAAGTTCTAAAGCGGTCACATAAACAAGAACTCAACACGTACGATCAATTTCAGTATATCTCAGCAAGTGGAAGAACTTTCTTGTAGAAGATTCCACATGGGAAGATGAGAATTTTATACAGAAGCATCAAGAAATAATCAAGCGTTGAGGACAACACTTTTTTGAAGGAGAGGAGCATGTTAAGTCCCTATATTAATAGTGTAGTCCATTATTGTGTTAGTGTAGCCCCCCTTATTGTTATTTTGATACCCCTGTAACCCCCATATTGTTATTATTGTGCCCTTTCATTATTATTGTTAGGTCGGCTAGGATTACATAGTGGCCCCACTATGATTACATTGTGGCCGCATGGACTCCTATATATAGAAAGGAGGTTTTTTCATTTGTATCATCCAAGAATTGTTCATTCATGGAATGTATTGGAGGTTGCCCCCTTGAAGTGGCTTATTTATAAGGCGTTGATATCTCTTTTCTTCGATTTTTGGAGTTGGCTTCACAACAACTTAACAATATTAAAATTCCTAAAAATGAGGATTGGCAGACATTGACTGATTTGCTATCAAGAAAGAAAGACAAACAAATGAAGAAGAAAAAATATGTTTGCTGATTTCACTGTCAAAACAGATTTTTACAGCAGAAAGCAATTTTACTGAAGGTTAAAGAGTATCCAAAGTGAAAGAGTATCAGTAAGAAAGAGTATCAGCGAGAAAGAGTATCAGTGAAGGCAAGTTAGATTCTGAAAAATATCTAAAGAGCCAGCAAAGAGGACACAGAAGTAGCCAACTGCTTCTTATCTTAAAACAATTTCTATTTATTTTGAATAAAATAGGACAACTTGCTAAATTATTGAGTAGTTGTCACTATTATTGTTGTAAGATATTTTATTTTCCTAAGTTAATTTCTAGAAGTCATCTAGGGTATTTTTTCAAACATTATGTATAAGTATTTCACTTTTTGAAGTATTTTTGGTGTGGAATAAAATTGTTGGAGATTACTATAGATATTTTGTTGACTTGAAGGCTTTGGATTTCGATTTTGAGTAGCAGACTAGATCACCTATTTGGCATCATACTTCAGGATCCTTGTGATAAGCTATCTGGAGTGAAGTACTCTCTTAAAATTTCCATTGTTATCTTCTTTTGTTACATGCATACATCTGTGTTTTAATACTAAATCTGAATGTATAACTAGGAGTATTACTACAGGACATGTTAATAGCACCCTGTTTTTAACTAGTTATCATTTTTTTGTTTTCTTCTGATTTCCAGTGTAGGGAACCCTTAATTGCTCCCTCTCCCATTTTACCTCTATTTTCTACTTCCCTTTTCCGGATCAAAGGATCCTTAAGTGCCCTTTATCCCGATCATACCATCTCAAAAACCATTTTTCCAAGATGTCCAAGGGTTATCTAGCTTGCCCTACATACATTTGACCTTTTAGGCTTTGATCCCAGTTCTGTTAGCTTGATTTAGAACCCATAGCCCAATGGACAAGTAGATTTCCCTCTATCTACCCTCCAAGTAAAATTTTCCCACCAAATCCAACAAAACCAAACCAAATATGCACTTTAATAACTAGCCTACCTTTCACAAATTTAAACAAAGTTAAAGTTTAAAGAGAGAGCCCTCGTTGAACCCTAGGAAGTCTAGATCCTAGATTTTGAGGTAGGTTTGTGGTTACCTCTAGTATACTTTGACTAAAAACAAAAATCCCACAAGATAGTACCCAAGACAGTGATGCTACAAAGGATGCAAATAGTGATACAAAGGATCAATTTGGCAATGAATACAGTGGCTCAAAAGATGAGGAAGAGGACAGTCATGGAAATGAAGATGTGCCCAACAAAGATCAAGGCACCTCTAACATTGAAAAAATAAAGGAGGACAGTCCTAATGATCTTGACAGTGATAATGGCATAAAATATAGTGAGGGTGTTGATCAAAAGGGCAGCCAAGAACAAGATAAGGAAGATGCACACACAGAGATCATCCATGAAGAGAAAAACAGTCCTAAGGTCACTAGTGATCAAGCTTTGAAAGTGAAACTTGTTGCACCTTTCACCATTACCTATCAAAGAGGAGAGAGGCATGTGTTTGCTGCCTCCAAAGGGAAAGGGGCCATGCACTCCTCCTCAACTCCAATGAAAGACAAAGGTAAACAACAAGTGAAAGAGGAAGAGGACAATCATGAAGAAAAAAGAGAATTTGAGCTCATTCACATAGACAGTGATGAGGAAAATGAGACCCAGAATAGTAAAATCTCTTCTACAAGACCAGAATGCACAGATCAAAGACTTGGAAGTTGAGTTAGAAATGTCTAAGGATCTTATTCACTTTTGTAGATGCAAAACAAACAAATGAGTGGCTAGCTGGCAATCCATGAAGCAAGGGTGCTCAAATATCGAAAAGAGGCTCAAAGGTCACAAGTGTAGTTGGAGGAATAGATGGGTGCTTATGAGGAGGATAGTGGTGAAGAAGGCCAAACTAGAAAGAGACCTAAGACTATGGGTCTTAGGAAAGCATTGGCAAAGCAGAGAGAGAAAGAATCAACCCAAGCACAACAATTTCCCCTCACCGAACTCCTTGCCATGGAAATTGAGCATAACAAGGAATCATGGCTTGAGAGAGCCAACATACATCTAGAGGCCAAACTGGAGAAGGCCAAAAAAGACTTGAGCTTGCAAAGGAGAATGGCTGAGCACTATAAACGGAGAGATCACTTTGCAAGGAAAAAGCTCAAAACTGACCAAAATGGGGGCTCGGCACCAAATGATGAAAAATAACAAGATAGGCTTGGAATTTTGGCCCACGTTTCTCTATAGGTCTCCAAGGACCCATGAGGCACCTACCTACCAATTTTGAGAGCAATTGAACAAGTTTTTGTTTTTTTGCAAATTTTGAGGCTAGGAGCACAACACACCCTGTGCTGCGCTTTTTCCCAGGGCATCTTCAGGAGGCGAATATTTTTGGATTCCCCGTCATTAGAGGAGTATTCTCACCAAATTTACGCTCAATTGGAGTTGTTTTGACCCCCCAAAAGGGTCAAAAACACTCATTTTTTCACCTTTCTGCCCACTTTTCTAAGCATGTGCTACGCTCTTGGAAGTCTCGGATTTTTCCACTTTTTTGGAAACTTTTAGAGGTTCGATTGAAAACCTAAAGGTATATCTAGAAATTATACTTCAATGGCTTTCCAACAAGCCATCACGGAGCCTTTTTCGACATCGGGAAGGCCTCCAAAACACTACTACAAAAAATGCCTATTTCTGCGTTGCGCTCCTGGCAAGTTTTCAAATTTTTGACACAGTGTGTTGTGCTCCTATGTGTGACTGGGCAGAATGTGCGTTTGGAAATTTTTCTTAACCATGTCAAGCCTAAAATAAAATTATATTTCCATTTATAGTCAGAAAATATATTTATTAGATATTTTTGTGCCTTGGGCTTTGCAAAGTCTCAATGACAACTTAGGATATTTCTTTTGGGCCAATAGGCTTCTAGATACTCTCTTTGGCTCTCCTCTTCCTTGTTTTTTATATAAGGCATGAGCATTCATTGTAAATAGTTGGGACTTGATGTGTTTAAGAGAAATACATGGTTTTATTAGCTTGGAGAAGAAATTGGTTTTATGAAGTGAATGAATGGCTTGTTTGGCTTGATGATGGAGAAGCATGTTTGCAGGATTCCATAGCTTGGTGAATGGTGATGTTTTCTTAACTTAGTAATGTTTCCTTGTCCTCATTTCTATTTCATTCTTCTTGGTTTCTATAGATCAGAAAAGTATAGGTTGAGACATGCTCATGGAAGCACCTCAAACCTCCTGCTTGTTATAGCCTTGATGTTTTCCTCTTTTAGTCATCTTAAGGAATTCTTGACTGCTCCTTAGGCCCACTAATTTTTTTTTTGTTTCATGAATGGTTAGTATGCTAGATTATAAATATGATTCATGGTATGCTCTGCTTATTTAAAGTTTTCAAAACCCTATTTTGAAGCTTTTCTATGGAATATTGATTGATTAGGTTAAGACAAAGAGGTCTTGTTTCGATCTTGCCCTTTTCCCATGCTTACCAACTTATTTTAGAGTTCCCAATAACTTGATATATGTTTTTTAGGATTTCCCTCTCCAAAAATTGATTTGTTTGTTTATCTTATGTGTTTTCCCAAAAAGCTGAAGGTGAATTTCTAAAGTTAGGAGTTCTAATGCTTCTATGTTTCACTAGAATGTTCATATTACATGTTTATCAGTTTGAGTATTGTTCATAGAGATTAATGGTTTTCCCTACCTCGTGATTTATTGCTTCAGACTATATATGTTTAATACCTCTTATTTTTTCCCAAACTTAATGTTCATTACACCTCATACATCACTTAAAGGATCCATTAACCTTGCTAAATCGGCCTTGCAATACACTCTGTTTCATAATTTAGACACCCTTAAATTCATCTGACCCCATAGCCCTATTGATTTGATAACCCATCATTTCCACCTATCCTACTTGATCATCTTACCCCAACCCAAAATAAATAAGCAAATTACACTTAACAACTAGATTAAAATCCTCCAGATTCGGATGACTGATTGGCATGATGGGACATCCGTCGCTGGGCATATCCCAAGGAGACTCGCATGGGATGGCCATATGGCCCCCAACGGCTCCATTAAATTCAACATTAATCCGCTAGCTCTCAGAGCATTAACTCTCCAACGCCGGCACTCTCTCCTCCTCGTCTCGCTCAGTCGATTCATTATGGCTGTTGTCTCAGGCTCTCCAGATCATTCTGGCTCTACCTGCCACTCTTTGCATTTTACATACAGCGCATGTCATGTTTCTTGTGTTGAGCGCAATGCCCGCACACAGACAGGGCATCGCTACTCCTTGCTCAGCTGTATTGAAACTACGCTTGGTTGTCAGTTTTCACACAGTGCTTTCTATTATTCCAACTCCAGTTTGTAGGTTCCTATTGGCGTTTACTGTGGGTGCGCTCCAATCTCGGCTTGCTCTACTTGTCTCAAGCCAATTCAAGTTGTTGCGCTCACCATGCCTAGGCTAAGACAACGAATGAGGTGTTTCCGAGGTGCAACTCGTGGGCGGCCTGTGAGATCGCGTCCCTCATCCAGTCCCGGCGAAGAGACCTCCTCTGAGGACACCCGCTGTCTCTAGGGCCATGATAGCCCTCCTAGCTCTGCTCACGCTCATCAGAACCCATCGCGTCCTTTTTTTTGTTCCTTCGAGTCCCGTCTCCCCTGCCCCCCATCCTTTAGGCAGTCATATTTTGAGGCAAAACTCTCAGAGGGCGGAGCTTCGCTTTGAATGTTCCTACAATTGCCCCACTGTCACAGCTTATATTACGGTCACCCTACGAGAAGAGTCAAATCTATGTCCTCCTCCTTTGCCCGGACCACCCCCCTCACCTCTTGGTCCTCGCCCTGCCCCTCCTGTTGGGTATGTGTTATATTCTTTCCACAACTAAGGGGGGGTGGTAGGCCCCCCTGTCGGGGTCCGGGGCAGCGCCCCAGCGAAAATTTTTGGTCCTTAATTTCCGGCGGGTAGTCCGCGTCCATGGTTTTGTGCATGGTTTTGCACATGGTATTGGGGTACGATGGTTTTCGACCCCTGGTATTTTTGTAGATCCGGTCAAGGGAACTACGGTTATGTTCTAATCCAGGGTTTATGGATTGGGGTTTATGTATGCTTCGGAATGTATATATATGTGTGTTGTAACACTAAAAGGAATATAATGAAAAATCAAGCTGGTCGTCCCGATTTGGGATCCAGGGGAAAATCTCTGTGTTTATCTATTTTATGTTTTATTCTCTCGCTATTGTTTATTTTCTGTTATAAGATTCGTGTGTAGATAATTTCTGTTCAGGGTTAAAACCTACATTCGGTATCAAAGCTATTTCAGCTTCAAGGGGATGCCTTTGCTGCTGAGGGTTTTTAGTTCGGGCCTGAGGTAGACCCTGTTCAGTGGGAGATCTGCGGGATCGATTCTTGTGGTGAGAGAAGATGGCGAGCGGCGGAAAGATAGAGATCGAGAAATTTAATGGTCAGAGTTTTGAGTTGTGGAAGCTCAAGATGGAGGATCTGCTGGTGGATAAAGATCAGTGGATCGCGGTAGATCCAGGTACTAAACCAACGGGAATGTTAGATGAAGACTGGAAGAAACTGGATCGGAAGGCTAAGAGCACAATACGGTTGTGTGTCTCAGATTCAGTGTTGTTGAATGTATCTGGGGAAGCTACGTGAAGACCCTTAGTAAGGAAAAGCTAGGGACTTTGTACCAATCTAAGTCTGCGAGGTGAATAAATTGTCCTGCAGAAAAGATGTATAACTGTATAACCTGAGCATGAAGGATGGAGACTCGGTGACAGAGCATCTGAACACCTTCAATACTATGGTAAGTCAGCTGTCATCTGTTGATATTAAAATCTGAGATGAAGATAAGTGCATCAGTTTGTTGAGTTCTCTACCAGTCTCGTGGGACAGTCTGGCTATTGCAATAGGTAGCAATACAACTACCTTGAATTTTGATGACATTGTCTCAGCCTTGCTGTCGAAGGAAATGAGACGGAGAAAAATGGAGGGTCAGAATGGAGATGCCTTATATGTACAAGGAAGGTCCCAGAACATAAACAAGAATAAGGTTTCGAGTGGGAGATCTAAATCTCCTAGAAAGTTTGTAAAGTTGTGCTGGAAATGCGGAAAGGAAGGGCACTACAAAAAGGACTGCAGATCTAAAGCTCCTAAGAAAGGAAAGGGATCTGATGATGCTCCTTCTGCAGAGGCAAAAACCACCGCGGATGAAGGTGGAGATGTGTATTTGGATTCTTCTTCAAATACACATGCATATCATGAGTCACGGTTGATTGACTCAGGTTGCATCCTTTCACTTCACTCCTCATACGGAGTGGTTCTGCGAGTATGAGAAATATGATGGTGGTTATGTCTTCTTAGGTGATGATAGGAAGGCCAGAATCATCGGACATGGAAAATTCAAGCTGAAGCTGCAAGGTGGAAGGATTAGAACACTTCCTGGTGTTTTTCACATTCCTGCATTGGCCAGAAATCTGATTTCCGTAAGCAAGATGGATGATGCAGGTGTAAAAACAGTGTTCGAGAAATATACCTACAAGATGATTCGGGGAGCACTGGTATTAATGCAAGGATTTTGGACTGTAACTCTGTACAAGCTTCAGGGTAGCATTGTTATTGATAGGTGCAATAGTTCTTTGGTTCCTGTAAGTGGAGCGGAAAGCCTAGCGGTATTTGGAGAAAATACCATGCTATGACATCAAAGGCTTGGAAATATTGGAGAGAAGGGCCTTTAGATACTGCATGGAAATGGTATGGTAGAAGGTATGTCTAATTTTTCTTTGGATTTTTATTTCTATGAACATTGTGTATATGGGATGCAGAATCGGGTGAGTTTTCCTTCTGGTGCTGGGGGCAAGATAATATAACGTACTTGCAGTGATGTGTTTGGAGCTGTGTCGGTTCATCTGGGAAAGTCTGTGTATATCATTTTCATTCATAGATGAAGTTTGCTCAAGGAATACATGGATATATTTCTTGAGGAATAAATCTGAAGTCTTTGACAAATTTAAGGAATTTAAGGCTATGGTGGAAAACCAGACAGAGAAGAAGATAAAGGCGCTCAGGACAGATAAGGGTGGGGAGTTCTACAAGAAGGAATTTGAAGAGTTCTGTAAGAAGTGTGGCATAGCACGGCAGAATAATCCTCCATACACACCTCAGCAAAATGGAGTTGTAGAAAGAATGAATAGAACATTGATGGAAAAGGAAAGAAGCATGATCAGTGGTACCGGGTTAGGACAATAATTCTGGGCAGAGGCAGTGGAGACTGCATGTTACTTAATTAACAGATCACCTTCATTAGCGTTGGAGGATAAGACTCCACATGAGGTATGGACTGGTAAGAAACCCTCTCTTTCACATCTAAGGGTATTTGGATGTGATGCATATGTACATGTTCCAAAGGAGAAAAGGACCAAGTTGGATAATAAATCTGAAAGGTGCATCTTTATTGGGTATAAGGATGGTTTAAAGGGTTACAAGCTTTGGAACCCAAAAACAAGGAAGGTTGTGTACAGTCGAGATGTGGTGTTTAGAGAGGTGAAAGATGTTGTTAAACATGAAATCATACCAAAGGAACCTGAGAAGATAGAGTTTGATCTAAAGGAGGATGAATCAGAATCTACAACATAAGAAGACTCAGAAGAGGAAGAGCCACAAACTCCAGCTTTGAGAAGATCAGTTTGGGAAAGAAGGCAACCATAAAGGTATAGTCCATTTGCTTTCTGTTCAAGTTTTGCCTTAACTATAACTGTTGATGATCCCAGAAATGTCAGGGAGGCAGTAGATTCAGAGGATGGAAAACTCTGGAAGGAGGCCATGGTTGATGAAATGGCATCCTTGCACAAAAATGAGGCATGGGATCTGGTGGAGTTGCCGGCTTGGAGGAAGCCCTGGTGAGCCCAAATGGGTGTTTAAGAGAATGAATGTAACCAGAAGGAAAGGTGGAGAAATAAAAAGCTCGGTTGGTAGCAAAAGGTTATTCCCAAGTGTCAGGAATTGATTTTGGTGATATTTTTTCTCTTGTTGCCAAAGTTACTTCTATTATATTACTTTTATCTGTTGCTACTGCATTTGATTTTGAGATAGAATAGATGGATGTGAAGACAACTTTTCTTCACGGGGATCTAGAAGAGGAGAACTACATGAAGCAACCTGAAGGTTTTATGGTGAAGGGTAAGAAAGAACTAGTATGGAGGCTGAAGAAGTCTCTGTATGGCTTAAAACAGTCACCAAGGATGTGGTATCAGAAATTTGATACCTATATACGGGGACTTGGCTTTACCAGAAGCAAGGAGGATCACTGTGTTTATTTTAAATTAATTGGTGATCGTGTTATTTATTTGGTCTTGTATGTGGATGATATGTTGTTGATTGGAAATGACAAAGAAATTATCCAAGATTTGAAGACCTAATTGTTCTTCAAATTCGACATGAAGGATCTTGGTGCTGCAAACTATATTTTGGGCATGGAAATTAAGAGAGATCGAGCAAATAGGACACTCTGGTTAAACCAGAGGAAGTATGGCGAGACTATATTGCAAAGGTTCAATATGCAGGATAGTAAACTGATGAATGTTCCTATTCATGTAGGTGTAAAGCTATCTGCTGAATAGTGTCCCAAGACACAAGAAAAAGAGGAGTATATGTCCTGTGTTCCATATGCAAGTGCAGTGGGTAGCCTGATGTATGCAATGGTCTGTACTAGACTAGACATTGCACATGCAGTGGGAGTATTGAGCAGGTTTATGTCAAACCCAGGGAAGGAGCATTGGATAGTAGTGAAGCGGGTTTTCAGATATTTACGTGGCACTAGTGATTATGGCTTGTGCTACCAGGGAAGACCAGGATTGGAAAGAATGTTGGACATTCATGGTTTTGTTGATGCAGACTGGGCTAGAGATCTAGATCAAAGAAGATCTACAAGTGGGTATGTGTTTAGCCTATTTGGAGGCGTAGTCAGTTGGATGAGTAAAAGATAGTATGTAGTGGCTCTTTCAACTACAGAGGCAGAATACATAGCAGCCACTCATGCAAGCAAGGAAGCAGTTTGGTTGCAGAGATTGTGTTCAAGTATGGGGTTGGTACAGCAAGCTATAAGGATAGGCTGTGATAGCCAAAGTGCAATTTTCTTGGCTAAGAACCCTGCTTATCATTCAAAGACAAAGCACATTGATGTTCAATATCACTTTGTTAGATATATGGTTGAGGCTAAAAGGGTGTTGCTGGTAAAGGTGGACACTTTGAAGAATGTTGCAGATGCATTGACAAAGTCTGTGAGCACTCAGAAGTTCTCTTGGTGTAGAGAAACAATGGGTGTTGAATAATTGGGCCAATGACTAAGCCCTCCTGTGGCCCCCCGTGGAAAGAAAACAAAAAGTGGGAGAATGTTGGGTATGTGTTATATTCTTTCCACGACTAAGTGGGAGAATGTTGGGTATGTCCTTAATTTCCGGCGGGTAGTCCGCGTCCATGATTTTGTGCATGGTTTTGCACATGGTATTGGGGTACGATGGTTTTCGGCCCCTGGTATTTTTGTAGATCCGGTCAAGGGAACTACGGTTATGTTCTAATCCAGGGTTTATGGATTGGGGTTTATGTATGCTTCAGCATGTATATATATGTGTGTTGTAACACTAAAAGGAATATAATGAAAAATCAAGTCGTGCTGCCCCGATTTGGGATCCAGGGGAAAATCTTTGTGTTTATCTGTTTTATGTTTTATGCTCTCGCTATTGTTTATTTTCTGTTATAAGATTCATGTGTAGATAATTTATGTTCAGGGTTAAAACCTACACCTCCTGCGTTTTCTTCTGAACGTCCGGTTGCCCCTCGTGCTATTGTTTCTCTCGACCTGGGTCAACACTCAATGTAGATGGACGCAAAGACCACAGGAAACGATGGTGATCAGAACGATGCTGTAGAAGATTCAGAGGAAAAGTACTGGTGTCGCATAGTGGAGGAGCCGCCTTATCTATCCCACAAGTAGTAACTCCGGTTTTCCTTGGTTCAACATGGTACATACGTCCCACTATTTTGCAAGAAACACTGTTTTTTTCAATTTTCTACAGCAGCAGAAGATGCATGCTACTGCAATATTTTTTTGTTTTCTTATGATGTATGTAATGGACTATACACCGGTTTCCCTTATAAGGGCAGTGAAACTTCTCCTAAAGGAACTGGTTTCCCATACTGGGCAGTTCATCACTCTGTTAAAGCATGGACATCAAGCCCAGTTTTCAGGCTCCCACAGCTGAGTTGAGGCAGTTTTGTAACAGTATGTTTCTATAATAGAATTGGCATAATTTAGAAAAAAAAAAACATCTAGCCTAAAATCAATCATCCAAAGCGAACAAGTTCACATCCTTCACATAATAGAGAGAGCCCTCTCTGAGTCCAGGAAGGCTAGGTCCTAGGACTTCAAAGACTGGTGTGATGTTTCCCTGTCATTTTGTATACCAATATGCCAAATCATGGGACCACAACACTAACTTCTCGACAAACCCCTTGTGGAATAAATTATCCCAAGAGCTAGTTGTCATATTATTTTCATAACTTTCTGTGTTGTCTATGAAGGCCTTTCATTTTAAAATGAAATGTTTTTTATGTTTCCACTTTTCCAAAAGAGTAAAAAATACATACTTTTTCTTCCCACATTTCTTTTGGCCTTTTCTAGTGCCCTATTTCACAACAAAGTTTATGAGAATTAGTCTTTAACTGAGCAATAAGAATTTTTTCTCTCCAAGAAATATTGACCTCTATGTTTTCTTTTTGTTAATGATTATGAGTGGGATTAAACTCTTCAATATTATACTTTTTCTTTCTCCCTCGCTCTTTATTCCAAGTACGCATGTGGAAATTATCCATAACAAAAGTTTTTATGTGATGGTTCAATTATTTTTTTTCATGGTTCAGTTGTTGGAAAGAAATTCGGAGATGGTTAACCAATGGTAGTTTAAATTTCATTAATAAATGTTTATTTGATTTAAATCATATGACACAATTTTAAATATGATGAATTTAAGACCACCTAAATTGGATTGATCCTAAATAAAATCCAAAGGAGTATAGGAGTATTAGTAACACAACTCCCTTGGTGGGCCATGCCTTACTATGTGTATCAAAATTAAGACCACTTACATGTTAAAGATCATAGAAGAATTTAAATAGGATTGATCCTAAAACTTATTAGAATACAAAGGAGTAGAGGAGGATTAGCTAGCCAACTTCCCTAGTGGGTCATGCCCTACTATGTATATTAATTTTCTTGTCAAATAATGCTATGAATATGGTTATATTTTTGTCACAGTGTGCTCGATAGATTTCACGGGGAATTGAGTGTAAAATGTCACATGACAAGATTACACAGGAATGGAATTTATCCCTAAAAGCAATCTCATCTATGTGTGACCCGTGAGGTGTAGACTAGTTGGTTTGAGTGGGGTTTAGTCCCCACCAGGTCTTAGGTTCAAACCTGATGGGGAGGGGTTAAGGATGGAAACCATTTTTCGGGAAATTAAACTATCCCAAGGGGCATCCACGCTCAATTGTGCTTCGCACAATCCTAGTGATAGCATCTCATTGTGGGTAGACCATTCTTCCATCCAATAAACAGGTTGGCCCTGACCTAGGCTTAGCCTAAGTACAAAAACAAAACAAAAGAGCCATATTATGTGTGTATAATGTAAAGCCACATAATGCACTCCATAAAACTTCCTCTCCTTATTGGACAATGTTTATTTTTGCTAAAATAATAACTAGCAATTACTCTAAATGATGCAAATGAAAGCAATAAAAATACAAAGTTTAAAAGTTAAACACTCATAACGAATGCTTTAGAAAATGGAGAAGAAGAGTAGTAGTGTTCCACACTTTCATGATCAAGACATAAGTCATCAATGTCACACAATTAAAACATGGAATTTTGCACTTTCCACACATCATAGAAGAGGATGGGCCAAAAAAAATAAGAGTCTTTCAAACCTCGAATGCCCAATTTTGAAAGGGGATTTGCAAGGAACAATCGAGAGAGGGGCTAAGGTGGCTGACCCAAAAAATTGCGCTATGTTTCATCCATAGAATGATAAATTTCTTGCAAATTACTCTTTCAATGGAGAAAAAGGTAGAGAAGTGCAAGTTGCTACTGGACAAGGATAGTGGCCACATGCCTTCCAACAAATTAAGAATCTCTAGAAAATTAGCAAAATAAGATCCTCATTCACAACATTGTTGAGGTTTATAGAATCATATTGAATGGTAGAATACCGCTCTCTCCTGTCAATCCATGACCAAGGTGCAATTCCCAATAGCACTCAATTCCTTATGTCATAAGATGGCAGTCCCACGATATGTGAAAAGGGAAGAAGTTAGGAAACAACAAACAACAATTAAAAATTGAGGCATGTAACAATATCAAACCATATAAAATTATGGAGGGTGTGAACTCTTGTTGATAAGCCACACCAATCATGACTATCCAAGCCCACGCTAAAAAGAAAGAAGTTCTCTGACAATAATCAACAATATCATAAACCATGAAATCCAACAATAACATTATCCTTGAGGCCATTGATGTCAAGGCCTCCTCCTTCATAACCAATTTTAGATAGCATCTTCATACCAATGCCTTTGGTATGTTGCTTAAATGTTACAAAAGAAGTGTTATGAAAATAAACAGAAGGAATTGTACTTGAAATGCTTATTACCTCCTTGAACTTGTCAGTCATCTTTTCAATTTCTAATGATGATGACGACATTGTAGATGACTCTAGCAACCCAATTTTACCAACTGACATATGATGAGAACCTTGGAGATTCTTGCAAAATGCACATGCATCATTATCCTCATATGGTCCATAACCTCTGTTTGAACCATGCCCACATATTGGCTTTACTTTGGATGTTTCTTTTGGTGTCACTAGAGTGGAACTTTCAGCAACTTTTTCCTCAAGCACATGTTGCAATTGAAGGCGCATATGCATCTTCAGCCATTTCTAGAATTCTTCTCAATTCAATTTTCTCCCTCTCCTTTTCATCCATCATCATCCTATCATGATGATATAGAGTACCTGCAACTGAACAACATTCACAACAATATGACATCAGTCTGAAAAACCCCTAATCTAACATGTTTCATGAAATCACTTGTTAGGGTTGGAACTGGTGACTAACTTGGGGATTGCATAGTTCCAAAGGTCAAGGTCTGGGATTGAGGCTTGAGACTATGCAATGCACAGTTCAGGATGGACAGGGTCAAAGGATTGCGCAGTTGAGAGGTTTAAGAGCTCAAGATCAGGGCTTGAGGCTTGAGGTTGCCCAATGTGAAGTTCTCGAAGGACCAACTCAAGGAACTGCGTAGTTGAGGGATTTAGGAGGTCAAGCTCGAGGCTTGAGCTTTGAGGTTACCCAATGCACAGTTTTGAGAGGCCTGGCTAGGTGATTGTGCAGTTGAGGAGATCAAGAGCTCAAGGATGAGGCTTGAGGCCTGGAGTTGTCCAATGTGAAATTCTAGAAGGAGAACAAGTTGGGAGATTGCACAGTTGAGGGGTTCAAGGGCTCAGGTTTAAGGCTTGAAGTTTCCCAATGAAAAATTATGGAGGCCAACCCTGAAAGATGGTGCATACGACGCAGGGTGAATGACCACACTAAAGATAACTATTAGCTTCTTGCAAACTACATGTAGGCTGGGGGACCCAACCCACTGTGCCCTAGGGAAGCTGCGTGACCCAGTGGGCCGACACTATGGTGTAATGACTGCCGCATTGTTGGGATGCATGACACCAACCACTACCCCCGCCTCGCTGCATATATGCCAGAAGTAAAGAAACAATGGTGTATGTTTTGTAGGTCCGTAGGACATGATGAATAGAACTGCTGAACGTATGATATGATGATCAACCAGGGAAACCTATATAGGGTACAGTCGGACCCCTCATCCCCTAGATCCCCCGCAGGTATAGAAGGCTCCTCGGATAGGGGAAGGGGAGGGGGACAAGGGGGGAGTGCAGGTAGGGGCAGGGGCCAACTAATATGCTATAATTGCGGGGAAGTAGGTCACTTTGCGAGGGACTGCACGAACCCAAATCGGAAATCCTACAAATATTGTAGATAGTTGGACCATGTGATCGAGGACTTCCCAATTCTAATGGCCAAGGTGTAGGAAAATCAACAGACTCCTACACAAAATATACAATGGGTTAAGGCGAAAACTCATGAGGAGGGGTTGAGCATTAATGTGATAACGCGCAACAGTATGGCCACCGGGGGGTCAGTGGAAAGAGTTGAGACAAAGTCTCTGATCTGTAAAGAAACTACTAAACTGGAAGGCATGGGCTTACAGAAGGAGAAGGAGACCTCTGTTTCAGCTCAACAAGACTATGCTCAAGACGAAAAATTGGCTCCAAATAGTAGAATTGAAGATGAGGTCAATCCATTCTTGCAGGCATGCATGAAGCTACTGCGCAATCAGTGGGTTGTAGAAAACCTCTAGGCCCTACTCGACGGTTGCATAGGAAAAGCAGACCCAGTCATGAAGATTAAGGATGTGCACAAACATTATGAGCAGAAGAGATGCACTAGCCGAGAGATGTGATTAACTGCGCAAATTGGTGATTATGAAATGGACCAGGTAATTTTAGACCTAGGATCAGATGCGAATGTACTACCTAAGCAGACTTGGCAACGAATGGGAGAACCTAAATTGGAATGGTCTACTATCCAGCTGCGCATGGCTAATCAATAGAAAATTCAGTCAGGGATACGCATTGATCACTGCACCTTTGAAAATGTTGCTTAAGAAAGATGTTTCACTCATTTGGGATGATGCGTGCCAAAAGAGATTTGAGCTACTCACGAAAAATATGTTCTCTGCACCTATTCTCACTTCCTCTGATTGGGCGACGATATTTCATGAGTATACTTTAGGGATTTCCCTAGAAGCGGCCCATACGCAGCTTGGCACGAGAGACAGTAATCACCCAATCACATGTGCTAGTCGGACAGTCTCGGGTGCGGAGCACGGTTATGCCACCACGGAGAGGGAAGGGTTGGCCCTGACCTATGCGTTACAGAAGTATCGACACAATCTGTTAGGATCTCACTTTAATATGATTACAGATCATTCGGTTTTAGAGCACCTAGGGAATAAGCCTGTGTTAGGGGGGAAATTCTACAGGTGACTATTACAGTTTCAAGAATACGATGTTGAAATATTTTTCAAGCCAGGAAATTTGAGTACGGGGCAGGATCACTTGTCCTGAACTGAGACGGGTGAAGGACCCACTAGAAGGAAGAAAGGATTGCCAGATGCGCAGCTGTTCACCAGTATGGTCGTAGGTGTGTGCTTCACTGAGATCTCTCCATTCCTGACCATAGGCATGGCACCTGCCGAATATTCGGTACAACAAAAGAAGAAGTTGGTTCACCGAGCGGCAGATTTTACCATTATCGTAACTCATGAAGTGTTGCGCAGAGACGGCCTGGATCATGAAAACCATGCTCTCTTGGTAGAAGCCCATGAAGGCATAACAGGAGGTCACTAGGTAGGAAAGACGACGACACAAGAGATCTTGCAAGCTGGGCTATGGCAACACCAAATTTCAGTTGGAAGGAATCACATCAAAATGAAGCCGGTCTACAGGGAATGTAGCGCAGGGGTGCGCTGGGATCGCAGGGGTACATTGAGCGCACCCTGGATGCGAAAACTAGCCATTGAAATAGTCAAATCGGCTAAAAAGAAAAAATTACTGTTGGATGGGGCGGGCGATCGACATTTAATGCGGTGATTTTGGGAGTGTTTTTACCATTTACTTGATGGTAAGTCCCGCAGGAAGTCTACCCTACCATTGGGAAATCACCAAGGCTATAAAATAGGTGAGCTAGATCAGACACGGGTTCCGTATTGCTTGAATAACTTGTACTTGGCCTGGTTGTCCTGGACGAAGTTGGGCTGTAAGAAATTATGTGCCTATAGCATCTCTTTCATGTCTGAGCAGCTTGCTCCCTCTGATAGTAGCAATCCTGAGTTTATATTTTGCGCTAGAATGATGGGCACAAACGTTGTCGAACTCTCAGATCCAGTGACCTCGGTGGAACAAGAAACTTTCTTTAATCGTTGACTTGCTTCCCATACGGACTCAGACGGTCCTTGTTTGAAATATTTCAGGTCGTTTACTATCTCAGAGTAGGACTTAGGTTTCTTGAACTGCTGCTTTAATGCATTCTTTATTTCCTCAATAGTCACATTTGCATGTTGGTCTATGTATCCCATGTACCAGTCCAATTCTCTCCACTCAAAAGCAAGGGATAATTGTACCTGTTTCACCACATCACTTGCTACATTTTACGTAGTCCATACCGATCTTGCGACAAACTAGAACTGATCCATGTCCTCATCACCCACACCCTTGAAGGTAGGTAGCTTCATATGCGAGGCCATATCATCTTCTAGTGGGGGTGGGGTTGATTTTTTTCCCCTATGAGGGTTCGAAGGTGGTGTAGATGGAGGGCTATGCACAACAAAGTTTCTTAACAGACTGTAGATAGATTGATCCCCTTCTTGGTTAGTTTTGTAGTACTTACCACTACGCGTTGCACCCTCACTCCAGTCGGAGCTCATTCACTCTGTATGGATACACAAAATTTTTTTTTCATACAATAGGATCTTAATCAGTAATGGAAAAGTTTTCAAAAACTTACCTTGGAAAAACTTGAAGAACCTCTGCTCTACTTCTGAGTAGGATACGAATTGGTCAAATGCAAATTTGGTCACAAATCCTCCTATCACATTGTCCCCCCAGTGATCTACCATGCGAGTGATGGTGTTATCAATATTTTCTAAATGCAGGATCCATTCTGGGGTCCACTGCATGACCCGTTCCTCTTTCCAACACTTCTAAAACTCAACAAGCCTTGCGAGCCACTCCTGGAGCTCAATCGGAATTGTTAAAAAGAAAATTTCATAGATCTCTGTGAAAATGTACTTATTCTTCCACTCCTCTATGGTCAACTTCTTACTGCGATTTTTTTTTACTGCGAATTCCAAAACCTGTTTTTCAAACCATTCATCGATTTCCTTTCTCTCAGGTTTCCAATACAGCCTTGGCATTACCTAATCTCTCTCAAAATGCTCCCAGTCCTAGGCTAAACTATTAGTTCCTGATATATGTGGCTTGCGAGTTGTTGCATATATTTGAGGATATTGCTAGTTCCTTATCAAACTTTTCGTTGAAAAAATAATGTGGACGCATTCTTTGAAACTCCAAGCTTCCCAAACCTAACCTTACCAAAGAGAAATTTATAGCCCTTTGTTATCTCAATTCCAACTCCACCATTCTCATTCTAAAATTTAATAAAGAAAACGAGTCAGTTGTTATGAATTCTTCTAATTATTTTTGTAAGATGCTTGATCTCAAATCTCAAAGCGTCCTCTAATTTTGCATGCTTGTCTTGTAAGTTGCATATTTTCCTATTTTATCATGTAGTGTGAACTTAAAAATAATCAACATTTCATCACATAACTCATACATGCATTCATGAAGAGCAACAACAAAGGATTTTGTGATGAATTTCAACCCTCCTCAGCTATATGTCCGGTCCGGCTAACATCGCTAGATTTCTCCATATATTCATTGAAAAGGAGTACATAAAATTTTGCTGATAAAATAAGTGGTTATTTCCCCTTCAAGGAAATGTTCTCCTTCACCCTTCCTCCTGATCTTGCTTGTTTTAGGACACTAGGTAATTCATTCACACAACCATTGTGAAGCCCTGCATCTAAGAAATATGGTTAAAAAAATGATACTTCTGAGAAGCATCCAAAGATAATAATCTAACTTCAGTCTTCTTTCCTGGTGTAAATTATTCAATCCCTACTCTTATTTTTCCTTTTTATATAAATATTATGAGAGAAAGTGTATGAGGAAATTTCATTTGACATTGCCTTTTGGGCATGATGGATAAACTTCGAGGACATATGGAAATGAAAGCACATGATAGATTTAATGGCTTAAGATTCATGCAACCATGAGCGCTTAACCTCCTCCCCTTGATAAAATTAATTTACAGTAATAGGCTTTGGATTGGCATTGACAATAATTACACATTACTGAAATGTACAGTGATTTGTTTGTGTCCAAATCATGTGTGATTCACTACAGTGTGCATGGAGACACAGATTCAGGGCATATATTTCCAACTTCATTCCAATAGACACCCTTCACGGTGAGGGCATCGAGCATACCCTAATGGCAATGAAGCAGATTACTTCCAAAATAATTTCTTTTCCAACAGTCCTGGCATATGCATATGTTTGTCTCAGGAAGCAAGTTTTTCTTTATTTGCATGTTAATCAAGGTTTTCATGAATATTTTTCATAAACTAACAATATGCCTCTAGTACATGTCGTACTTAAATGAGGGGATGAACTTTCATGGAAGAAGTTTCATCCACAAGCACAATCTCCTCGATCCTAAAAATCGCCATTGATATGCCTGGGAGGCATGAAATATATAGTAGTTATTATTTTAAAAATCTTGAAATATATGTGATAATCGCTATGACAAACATTTGGTGGACACATGATATTTGATAATTTAGAGAGGATAAATAATGTTAAATGGGTCCGACATGTAAAAATTACCTTGTAATTAAAATTGTGATTAAAAGAGTCCCTACATTAACATCCATCTAAACAAAATATCATATATATGTATTTATTTGTAATCAGATTATATTTGTATTATCAATATGGTGAAAAACACTATGGAATGTCCTTTATTTTTGGTTGCATTTGTAGAGAAAGGATCATCATCATATGTTTTTTGTTATATTTATGCACATTACATTTGCTTCCTATGTTATAGTTATTGCATTTTTTTTAGGATCACTAAGTGTTTTTTCTTGGAGTTAAAGTAACTAGGTAAAATATTCTAAACTCATGAGTTTTTCTAAATCAATATGTTTTTTTGTAAGTGTTAAAAAAATAAAGGGTTGATTAGTTTCTTATTGTTTAATTGTTCAATTTGATGGAGCTTCAAGTGTTGTACTTTGATGAGTTTTGTGGTTTTTCCCTATCAAAATATAAAGAAAGGATTAATTTTTTTTTTTTTAAACATTACAAATTATTAATTGTTTTATGAGGTAGTGATTAGTTGCTTTCCACCTATCTTTCTAGTTTATCTATTAGGTATTAGATAATTTTTGTATCTCTATATTTGCAAACTTGTTTTTCAAAGTTTATGATTGTAATATTAATAATAATTTATTTTTAAGGTTGTTGTCAAGACAAACACCAATTTGTTGCATGACAACCCTTTCTTGTAAAATTTTATCATACCCACGAGGTGTAGACCAATTGGTTTGAATGGAGTTTAGTCCCCAAATGGTCTCATGTTCAAACTTCATGGGAAGGGGTTGTAGATGGAAGCCACTTATGGGGGAATTAAACTATCCCAAAGAGCATAGATGCTCAAAATAGCTTCACACAATCCTTGGAAAGAACCATGAATCTTATCTTACTTTTATGTTCATTTTAGAGTCTTGCCTACGTGCATTCCATATTCCTTAATAGGAAGATTTCAATCTTCTTTATTCAATATTATAAGGTGGTTCCCATTGATAAGGATGAAATGAAAGAGAAAAAAAGGGATTTCAATCTTATAAGGTGTTTTCCATTGCTAAGGATGAAATGAAAGAGGAAAAAGGACCTAATGGGTACTGTACTCCCACCCCATGATGGGAGGCACCCACAAAATGCTTGAAAGTGTTGGAGCCATCAATGCCACAACATATGCACATAGTTTCCATGAGCCCTTAATACTTGTAAATGGTGATAGAACATAGATAAGCAGCCTAATATTTGAAAAAATAAAGGGCCATGCCCTTGGCAATAATGTAGTGTTTATGTTTTAAAAATATATATAAATAATAAATGGAAAATGAAATAGATTGAGAGTAGAGAAATTTGAAGAGGACAAGACATCATTTCACTTTAAACACATATATTTTACCTCTGCGTTTCCATGAAAGCTACCATAAAGAGGTTAAATCATTCATATCGAACCTGAAAAAACGAAATAGAACAATACAAACAATGAATTACTAACAATGCACAAAGAATAAAAGAAATCAAGAGTGAACGTGAAAATAATTATCTAGGATTAGTAGAAATGCACTAAACTTAAGCATTGGTTTACTTGGGTTCATTTGCTAGAATCCTCAAATAATATATGGATTTATGTAGTCTGTTTTGAAATTTCTTAGTGACTTTTATTGATATTGGTTTTCAATTTCCTTCCAAAGAAACCTTGGTATTCCAAATATCATTTTAATTTTGGATTATCAAAACTTTTGAGATCACAAAACATAATAATGTTGTAAAGATACACAATGATTAAGTTAGATTAAGTTAGATTATTGATTATTTTTATTTTTATTTTTTAAATATAAAAAGTAGATTAATTATTGAAAATCTAAATATTCTAAAAAAAAAAAAAAATTCCCGCCAAGCAACTTTTAACTAAATCCAATAAAAAACAAATACATAAAAAAATAGTGTTTGTCCAACGAGATTTTGGCGACACTTAACCATATTTAAGTCTGCGGGAGGGGTTTATAAAAACCCTTTCTTTTTAATAATGTTGAGCTCTTTTGGGACAGGTTGGAGGAGGACCGGCTTTGCCTTAGGCGCTGCAGTGGAAACAATTTGCTAGGTATGGGAAAAAATTTAAAATTTGAATGCCACCTTGTAGCTCTGGAAAGAGGTGATCCAAAGTTGTCTTCCACTATCTACATTCTCAAGAGAGCAAGGGTTGCAGAGAATACAACAACCAAAACATTGTGCTCGCTATCGGTTGACGCGGTGGATTAATTGTTTGGCCTATGTGAGGGCATCCTCCATCTTTCTTAATATAATTGTGAGGACATGTGAGACTTCATCCATTCCATTTGGCTCTGACATCGGTAACTGTTAGCCTCTGTGAGGGTGATGTCGTGCCACTATTTTTTTGGGCTATGCGATTTTCATTTTCTCTTCGCCGTCAATTTCCACTGTAGGCAATACCGGCACAGCAAGGATTTTGAAGGGTGTTGGTTTCAAATCTTGGCAAAGCTTAAAGTGGTAACCGTAAGTGATATTGCTAATTCTCACTATACTTTAATATTTGATGGAAAACAATAAAAACAGGATGATTTAAACTTATTTTTATCATTCAATTTATAAGATATTTTTCAATTTCAATATATACAAATTTTGATACACAATGTCCATACTCATTAGGTACTCACCTTCTCTCCATAGAGTTTTGTACCTACTACCAGCATTTTAAATTTTTTATCATCACAGCACAACCATCAAGATTTTGTTTACGATTGAGAATGCTTTAGGCCTATTTTTTGTCTCATGAACACTATTTGGAATGGAAAAAGAGAACTGGGTTGCACCGAGAGAAGAAAGGTGAGCTACAGCCCTGATGGGGGGAGATATTCATTACTTCATATGTGTTTATTGCCTAAACAAAGGTCAACATGAAATAAAATTTCCTTTCTGAGTGGTGTATTTCCTACAATTGGCAGAGTTTCATCACAATTGGAAGTCACAATGAGTGCTTTCTCTTGTTGTGAAGGGATTGAGTAAGAAATATTGACCTATTCAAAACAGGGGAGTTGAACCTCTATGATAACTAGTTGAATTTTGGTGATATATAATATATACAATTATAGATCAACTTAGCTTTAGTGGGTTAGCTAGATCATTTTTAACCAACTAGTTTCAACGCGGAGATCAGTGAGAGGTCATGGGTACAAGTCTAGTAGAGTTCATCTAGGTTAAGAGTACATATTATAAACCAGCATAATTTATCCCAGGTACCACTCCCACAATGTAAGGAGGTGCCTAAAAGGTTTCCTCAAGGAAGTTTTCCAAATAAAAGAAATAAGAAAAATATAGATCTGTCTTAACATTGGATCTATTAAGCTTCAATAAGTTTAAACACGATATTTTTAAATCTCTCATAGTGCTTAAAATATTCATGTTAAGATGGATCTATGCCAATGTAAATTTTCTAGTGGGTGGTGAAATTCCTACAACTGATTGAGTTTTATCACAAATTGAAATACCACGGAGTGCTTTCATTCCTAGTCTGATAACTTAATGAGAAAGGGACTTAGTGAGGAGGGTTGAGTTATTCAAAACTAGGAAATTGAACATTGGTGATCATGGTAAGTTCACAATAGAAAAACTGAATTTCAACAATCTAAGTGAGTTGAAGTTTTATATGGTTCCATTATTGACAATCCTGCTTTAGTGGGTTGTGTAGTGTTTTTTGATCCTGTGTCAGAACATAGATTTCGATCTAAGAAAGACTTGTTTAAGTTATTGGAAATTGGATATATCAGAGGGGATAGTTCAAAGCGAAAGAATGAAAACCCTGATGGTAAAACTTCAACAGAGAACGAAAGTAGTGTAATTTTCAAATAATTAATTCTAAGCAGATTTTTGTTTGCCTTCTAGTTAGGCCATATGCTAATTCACATTTGTTTGGCTCAAGCTTTCTACCTTGGTATTTCATCTTGGGCATGAAGATACAGGAAATGCAAATACACCCATTTCATCATTTTCCTCACAAAACTTCAGTGAACTGCAGAATACAGTAAGAGTGCATTCTAGCAAGAGACCTACTAAGGTTAGATGGGTTCTGAATAGTTCAAAAGGATCCTGGTTACCTCTTATAGATAAGGATGAAATGAATGGATCATGAAGGAAGGGGAGCTAATTTTTGATCTCGATGCCAATACAAACACATGTAAATAGTACTTTCATCTCAAAATCCTTTTATCTGCCATTTTATTTCTCACGTATCATGATAGCCTTGCATATCATTTTTTGATGTACATGTTATTTTTTGCATATATCTATTACACTCTTTTTAATAGTTAAAGCTTCTTGTATTGATACCCTTAAATATTTTTAGTGAGGAATTTCACTAGCAGCAAAATTATCTTTGTTTCTCTATTTCTTATGTATTGTTTAATTCCTTTCAATAGTTTTAGTTTTTGCCGCTTGCCCTGTTGAATACTTTTACTTGGGAGAAGTCTACTTTTAGACGAAATGGAGCTCACGTTCGATGACTCCCTCCAGCGATGGACAGCTTCAGCCTGTGCCCCATCGGCATCCGTTGTTTTGACTTGACAAGTGGGCCTCGCTTCGCCCAGCTCCACTACACTACTCTCCGTCGGCGACCTATGCCTCCCCTCCACTCGCGCCTAACTACCATTTAAAATTGAAATTCTTAAATTCCTTTCGCACCCAGCTACCATTTCGATATTTCACTGCGCTCGACTACCATTTCAAAGAGTTGAGCTGAAGAGCAGATTCTGAGAGTCGAGGTGAATCGTTGCACCCTCTAAATATCCTTCCAATTCCATTAAAAAAAAATTCCTTCTTAGGGATTCCAGATCTGCCCAACTACAGTTAATGGTTGACTAAGGCTTCAAGTTCTCAGATCTTAGATCTACAATTTGTCTACTAAATTGCACAGATCTAGGAACCAATCATACAAATGTTCCAAACATTAAATTGACCCTCCTACATGCTAGTCCACACCTTATATGATACCTTTCAGATCTAGCATAGTCATAAGTCACAAATTAAGATGAAGTATGTCACAGATCTGAGCTATTTTGTAGACAGGTCCAAGTGTAGCCCACACATGAGCCTAAACCCAAGTATACTGAAATTATTACAGTCCTCTATAATGGCTGTTGTTTTGTGTTGTCACCTTTTATCCCACTGTCTGAGTCTTGTTGTTATATGTTCGAGCTAAACAAAACTTCCAACCTCCCTTCCATAGGTTCACAAAAACATAGGTCTCCAAACAGTGGATAGGAACTATTCCGAGCTTAAGGTTTGAGGATATTTTTTTTTTCTAAGTATGAAGGAAACTTATCTCAGATCTGAGGCTATTGCTGTCTGAGCATCAGGAAAATCTAGCACAAAACTTGTTACTGGACCGAGTCTAAAGTAGTTTAGTCTGAGCCTTTTATTATCCAGGTTCAACAGTCCGATCAACACCGATAGCTTTTCAATATGTAACTGTTCTTATCATGAAATATCTCCGGCCTACCTTAGAGATTCCAGGCCCAAAATAAAGAGCCTTTATCACTGCGCTATACTCCTTGTCTTTGTTGAAGAGTGTTAATTAATTTTGTGGCCTAATTTGAACGTCCTTTTTAGAATTTAGAACATACCTAGGTAGATACTCATCCTAGAGATAAGGGCTTCTTCAAGTCCTCACATCTTCAAACTGACATCCTATACTGCTGCTATATCATCCTTATTTTTGCAACTCGTTATAGAGAATTTTCATACAAAAATAGTACAAAAAACATACCTTATTTTCTCATTGTTTGGTATGCTCTCTATTGTTTATTTCAGACTGGTTAGGGCACACATAACAATCCCTAACAACCCTCCAATATGGCCCATAATAGCTCCCCTTTGTTGCGGTTGCCCTTCAATGGAAGGCTACCCCTCCACGTTGCTCTTTTAGGGAAGTTACAAGCCCTTATACACATAGTTTCCCTCCTAAATAATAGCGGCACCTTACAGGTATACGAACAGACCTACAATAGCCTCTTATGAGGGCTATCCACCGATCAAGAAACCCTTAAAACAGTCCCTTTTGTCGCGGTCTTCTTCCAAGGGACCTCGACCTTTCTTCCTGCACATGGTCACCCAGAACAGACTTCAAACAAACTTCTAATACTTCTGTTTTGACCCTTAATCAAGGCTGCAAACATCTCCATTATTCTCATCCTTCCAATTCTTTTCCTTGGCCTTCCTTAATTCTCAGCGGCAAGCATCAGTGAGGCTTCAGAGGCCTGCAAAATTTTAGAGATAGACCACACATGTTGTGGTTTAGGAAAGGAGAGATGGTCACATTGTAGGCTGAAGTTCTGGGCACTTTGCAGCCCCAAACACTCCCACGCTGCCCCTATTTTAGGTTGATAAGGCTTGCGGCCTATCACAACAATATGTTGTCACTTCCAACCAACCCAAAACAACTTTCTACTTACCTCTTTGCAGCACAAATAGACCTGCATAGCTCCTAAGGTTACTCGACCTCCTTGCTAGATGAAACAACCCCAAAAACAAGTGCTGGAAGGCTCCACACAACCTTATCCTCCTCATTGTGGTAACCTATCTCCTGCGGCCTCAACAAAAATGCCCTAACTTACTTGATTTAATTCTCCTTCACCTCCAACGAGCTGCTCTGATGTGTATTTGTTACACCAAAATGGATTAATAGATCGGAGATTGCTTTTCAACATAAATTGGGCTTCGTCTTCACCTCAACTCTGATACCATGTTAATTTGAACATATTCTCTACCATTTCAAATTAGGGCACAAAATACTGAAGCAGATAGAACATACCAATATATCGATGGAAGACAAGCCAAAACAGAGATAATGAATGGTGGCATTACGACGATCAGCAGGATGCTTCAACCAGCAAAGTCTCTGATAGGTCATTTAGCCAAGTGTGTCACACACAACCCCAAGACAAACTAGACAAAGAATACTCCAAAAATTCACAACACCAAGAACGCAGCTCCAACGCCATCAAGAGAGAAGAAAATCCTCCACACATTGTGTGTATAATGAACTCCAAGTCTCTCCAATATATAGGTATCTTTGGGGGTGTGTGACACGTCCTTTAAGACATTTAAGTCTATATTATATTCTAGGCCAACATTGCACATAAGTGGAATAAATTCAAAGTACATTTTCTTCTCATCCTATCGATATGATCTTTAGATCAATCTTACACCTCTCCGAAATAGGAATCCAATAAAAATATTGGGATCGTCATCTGAGCAGCACAACCTAGAGTTTGGACCTAGTTGCCCAAATTTAACAGAAAGGTTATTCATGCAAATGCCCAAACGGTATTCTCCTTTATCTAAAAATGTCCCCTTTCGCATTTAAAGCTCTTTTCACATTTCTACAGCTGTTATGTCCTTGTATGTGTGCCTTGATCTGGGTATTTAGTCTTCTTATTTGAAATTTCAAGGAGTTAAGTTTCATGTGATTATCAATTTATCTATGCCTCGATAGAGATCCGAGTAATGGAAATAACATATTCGGCATAGATGTATTCTCCATTGGTAGTGTGTATCACATACATTCTTTCATTAGATGTTTGAATGTAAGTACATATCTAGAATTCAACATATAATCGAAGTTCGGCTGACCTTAATCTTTTTGTTATTCCAACAAAAATCAAAAAGTATAATGTCATGGCTATTAAGCAGCACATTTGTTAACATTTAGATTCATTTCCTACATTAAAACTCACATAATAACTTCCATCATTTTAATGGATTGGTAGAATAAAAAATATTAAACGCAAATTCAGGAATTAAAACATCACTATGAATAAGAGAAAACTCCATCATCTAGGAATTGAGAGCATTTATGCTATAACATTCTTCTCTCTATAAGTGCGGTTGAAAAATCTTTGTCTGCCATGATTCTAAATGGAGATTTCTAAGTTCAATCCTCCCATTAAACTAATCTACTAAGACTTTGGAATTTCCAACCAGTTTGAATGTCTTTACCTGTTTCCAATTCACATTACCATTAATTCAGCATCAAAATTTCTTCCTTGACTCATTCCAAGTTTGCACTTGATCATCACATCCTCAGACAAGCACTAGATATTCCTTGCTCTACACCTTCCCCTTTGGTTGACTCTATCAAAACAACCCCTCACCCCTAGGTCAGAAATTTCCATCTCCTTCACAACCCTTTGAGAAACAAGAAAAGGCCATGCCTGTGTCATTTTACTTGTCCCAAATTTTTGAATTGACTGACCATATGCTAGCTGTGAATATTATATGGTATTGCTAGCATTTACTACTAGTGGAAAATGATTACCATGTCCATTCCAATTTTGTGCGATATGTGGCCCAACTAAATGAGAAATGGCATTGTCTGTGTACAATTGTTGCACTGGTGTCTAACCATTAGTGATGTGCTGATTTAGATATCAGTGGCCTACAGAGACACAAATTTAATATGACCTAGGGAGTTCAATGAGTTATAGGCATAGATTTTTTATTTGAGAACAAGATTATATGAAAATGTGTCTATGAATACACGATAATGATTTTGTTAGTTGATCTGTGCTGTACCAATTCAATTATGAAAATTTTTCCTTCCTAAACAAACATTCTTTGACAATTTTTTACAAACAGTTAGAGTGAAATAATTTCATTAAACACTTGGCCTGCACAGTAAGGGAAATGCCACATCAAGAGGAAATAAGAGAAAAACATTCTTTGAAATTTTTTTACAAACAGTTAGAGTGAAATAATTTCATTAAACACTAGGCGTGCACAGTAAGGGAAATGCCACATCAAGAGGAAATAAGAGAAAATCATTAATTTTATTGCTTAATTCGGAGAGCTATTACAATATAGGCAGATCATCAAGGAAACTGGAGGTTCACTTGGTGACATCTTTTGACCAATCTTGGCCCACTAGTATAGATTGGTATAAAGTCAGAAAGAAGGTACAAAATGTTAGCCTCCTTCAGAAATTATGAACCCTTTAATCATGCTTCTTAGTACAAATAATTTGGCCTTGAATTTTTGCAGGAAACATACATATTTTCTCAGCTTCATAATATGATGATTATGGTGCCAAATCTGAGAAAAATCACCCCTGAAATATCAATGCTCCCTTAGGAATATATTATCAGCATGTTAATGATGAACTCCATCAGGAGTATGACCTTCATCTCAGGTGCTCTCATCCTGTGTACATCTCATTCTGTAACTAAAATGCCCTACAAACTTAGGTAGAGTAAGGCTTGTGGATTTTAGTGTTTGCAAGTGGTGACCTAAGCCCTGAATTCCATTAAATGTTCTCCTTAAAGAGACATGCTCCAATTATCTCCCCCTTTGACCCACGATCTGAAGTGTGACCTTAGATGTTTCTTCTGTTGGTCTAGATAACATTCTTCTAGCCAAAATTTTGCAGAAATTAGTTAGTATAGGATGACCATCAACTTGTATGCATGACAATATTACTCTTTTCTTCCACTTGACTAGATGAAAGTGCATGCGATTCTTGAGATTCCAAGTATTGAAGAGCATTCAATTTGTCAATCTGTTCAAGAGGCAAAGAACACCATTATTCAGCCTTTGGTCACTGCTACTTAAATGGAAAGGTTTCATAATTTTCAAGAGCAGTGGTTAGTAAGGGTGGGGTTCATAGAAAAGTGTATGGGCATTGTAGTACAAAATTTTAGGTATTGGAGATGGCATCAGGCTCAGGAATGGCTGCTAAGTCAAGGTGGGTTTCTCTTGAGAGAAACATGGTGAGGAAAATTTCTAAATGGCCGTGACATTTTTATCCAGCCAATATTGAATATGTAATTGTTTGGATCATTTTCGTGTGTAGGTTGTGCCAAAGAATGATCTAGTTGTCTTGTTTGTGGTTGCACAATTTCTCATACAAAGACAGATCATGAATATGCAAATTTTAAAGCAGAGTACATTGTTATTTAAGAATTTGAATTGGTTCTTCAATAATACATCTAGACAAGGACTTTACTGACCCATGAAGGCTTCCACAAGTGCTAATTCTTCACAAGTTAATGTCCAACAAAGATCACCAAGGAAAGGTTGATCCTCTCATCATGCCACAAGGAAACAATATTGAATACACCTTTTCTTAAGCTCAGCCTTCAAACAAAGAATAGATATTGGACTGATATGATGATAACAATTTAGATCAGAGATAAATATAGGTTTCAGACCTCCTTGACACACCTTGAATATATGGTATAGATCTCAGACCAATACGACAGATTTAGAACAAGATCACATATTTGAATCTATGCTACAGACTTTGATCAACTGTCACAGGACTTCGGTCTAGTCTTCACTGATCTCTAACATATATACCACAGACCTAGATCAAGCCACAACAATTTAGTCTAGTCACCACTGAACTTGGATCAAGACACGGATGAACTCAGATATGTTCCAAAAACTTTTCTCAAGCCATAGAACAACTCGGATATGTTTTCACAAGGTCACAAGCCATAGAAGAAACATGTTGTCACAAGGTATCAAGTGCTCCAAAGAATAAAGCCACTTAAGCCTGGAGTTGAGGTCTAACAAATCAAGATCAAGCTACCTCCACATGTTCTTGTCCATCATGGACCAACCAAGCGTTCATGCATACACCATGTAGATCATATCACATGGTCCCAAACTCCAGAGATCAAATTTCCTCCTCCAAGTGTCTAGTGCTCCTTCTAGGTAGGTACTTTTCCTAGCCAAGCAAGTGTGTTGTTTGTTTAGCTGGTTTTCCCATTTTGGGTTTCCATGGTGAATCTTTTGTAAAATTTGAATATGCCACTATTTTCTTTCTTTTTTTCTTAAAAAAATTCTTGATCTACTCCTCTTTCATAGGTTTACAAGTCACTGGAAAAAAACAGAAAGACAACCTGCAGAAGATCCTACCAAAAATATGAGCAGAATGGGTATTTTTTGTTTGATTTTTATAATGGCATGAACCAAACATGTAGTCATTAGACTCATGCATCAATATCACCAAACAATTTAAAAAAAAACTAGGCACTTACTTGCCAGTCAGCATTCAGGCTAACTAGTAACAAGTGCTTGCAAGTGAAATTTACTGCTAATGAGTTAGACTCATAGGAAGCAAGTTCAGTTCACACACAAGTTAAAACAGCTCATTTTTTGAGCTGTGCAAAGTTTGAGATGAGTCCAAATTAAAAAATTGATCTTTGTTACTATGGTCAAAAATACACTTGCTACTATGGTCTATATTGGTGTATGCATTCTCAACACATGGAAAAAATTGTTGCAAGAAAACTAAATAACCAAGCAGAAGCCGACATCTGATCCAGCCTCCTATAATCAGATTCTGAGCCATGCAAAGTAGGTAATTTTTTTTGTTCCATAGAATACTTTGATCCAACTTACTATAATCCAGATTCTGAGCCATGCAAAGCAGATAATTTGCTTTGTTCCATAGAATTTACAAATAAAGTACATTAGTGTAGACTTTGTTCCATAATCTTTCCTTAGGCATACACTAGGTGTAGAATTGTTCCATAATCTTTTCCTTAGGCATACACTAGGTGTAGACTTTGAGATTCCTAGATACAAAGGGAAAAAGTGGGTGTTAAGATTAAAATTGAAGTGTTGGATTACCAATGTGATAAAAAAAATTTAAAATAAATTATATGTACATAAAACTATGAATAAAAACTTATTTTAGAGATCAACTGCAAAAAAATTTATTCAATGTTTGAGAAGAATAAATGTCAAGACATTAGAGGAACATCTAGGCTATCAAATGTATGAACTTTGTACTGCCCTTGTAAGAAATCAACTAGTATGAATTCATTGGGGAGAAGTAAACCCTCCTTTCATAATATATCAACAATCATGTCGTGTTCTTTTAATATGTGGAGGAAATCCAGTTGGTCAAAACCACACGAAATTTATTCAAAAAGATGGGAAATAGCCATTAGATTAATATTTATCATGGGAAATTCATCCTTCATAATCCTTATCTCTAAAGATAAATCACCCATCATGGGAAACAATTGAATGTTCCTACAACTATCAAATTTCAAGACATAAAATAGAGATAAAAATTCAATGATTTATTGAATTCAGGTTGGATTATGTACATATGTAGTTAATTATCTTTTATTTGGTTTCTTTATTTATTTATTTATATTTTTTGGACACCTAATCCATTAGGGTTGGTGTGGAGGAACATGAACCATCACTTTGACTCAATCCCAAGGGACCTTGGAAGGATAATCCAAATGTTACATGTACTTGTCTTTATATGTATATATGGTTAATATTATGCAATCTCATGTTTATCCAAAATATCTCTTACATTCTAGTGAGCCCAATAGTGGTATTAGAGCCATGAATTTGTATCAGTGGCCATTTCCTATGACTTTGTAGCAGTGGCCATTTCCTTGAGCATCATATAGAGCCTATCAGATATGCCTCGTTAGGTCTAGCATTCCATGTTGATAGTTCTCCATTGCATCACCTCTTTGTGGTAACATTTGTTTGCAGTTCTAACATTCCCTTACCTCTATTTGCAACCATTTATCTATGTGTGTGTATTTTTGAATTACCTGGCTCTATGGTATCCAGGCCTATGCACTTTACATGTGTCAACTTTGTCATTCTACAACGAGCGGATTTTCTCCTTGTCTAGCTGAAATGATATTACTCCTCCAACACTTCAATTGTAATATTAACACCCAATTTTTTCCTTTGTATCTAGGAATATCAAAGTCTACACCTAGTGTATGCCTAAGGAAAATATTATGGAACAAAGTCTACACTAATGTACTTTTTTGTCAGTTCTATGGAACAAAGAAAATGACCTGCTTTGCATGGCTCAGAAGCTGATTAGAGTAAACTGGATCAGAATTTGCTTTGTTCCATAGAATTTACAAAGAAAGTACATTAGTCCTCCTCACCTTCTAGTACAACCATTATTATAATTATGTAAATAAGCTTACTAACCAGGGGCAAAAGTGGACACTTCATAGTGTAACACCCTTCCAAATGGACTTTAAAATGTACAAGTGTTAGCAAGCTCAACAAGAGAGGTTAATAAATGACCCTATTAGGTAGTTTCAACCTCTAAGGTGGTGACAGGTCCAAGGTACATCCATCAAATGGAAGGTTTCGTGTGAAATGATGATGGAACAGAGTGGGGGCAAAGGGAATGCTCCAAACCACATGCCATGGCACAAGGGTAGCTATGATGAAGGAAGCCCACACATTGGGTATATAGATGTAATATGCATATTTATACAAACATTTTTAAGTCTAGTTTAGACATCCAAAGACATTAATAGACTCTCTAGGACATATATGAAGTGTGATAAACTGCTGAAATTTTTAGACTCGTAGAGAAAAAAAACAAAATAGTTTCCTATTGGCTTTTTATGGTGGTTGTAAGGTGGCATCAGTGCCTCCCAAAGAAAATGGTTATATGGGGTTAGAAAATACTCTTGAGAAGACAAATTCAATGAGACAATGATGGTGGTAACACTCCAACTTGTAGGTCTACTCAAACCTTTTCCTTTTGTCCTATACTTCAGAAATTCATGAAATGGGAGATCACAAGTGAAGACAATCTCCGGGATTTTGGGTTTTTGTAATATTCCAAATTAGCAGTCAGCTAATTGGAATATTAATTTTGATTTATTTTGGAATTTCCTAATGTTGGGCAGAAATTAAGCCAAATAAATTTGTTTCATAAAGTCCCAAAGGGAAAATTGTGGCTCTAGTGGTGGGGTCGAATTGGCCTTAGGTGGCAACATAGAAGAGGCACGAAAAGGACAATGTGGGATTTCCTAGAGGAAGGTAGCACATGATTGGTCAAGGAGAGGCAACGCAGGCCAATATGGGACCCAAGGCATACGTTGGGCCTCAATGCATAAAAGGAAGAATCGAATGCTAATTTGGCATTCATTCATTCATCTTATTACTCTTGGTCATTTTGACTGAAGCACGCTTGAGCTAGATAGTCATGTCTATAGTGTTGCTTAGCACACGAGATCTTCAAGCAGAGATCTCAAAATCTACCTTGGGGGACTTCGAGTGCCCGCTCAGGAGAGGAGTTCTGCATTTTTTTGGGGGGGAATTACATAGTAGTAGCAACAGGCAGAGCATTTCAAGACTGTGCAAAGGTATATTAGGTTGCGCAGTGATTGCGTAGTTCAGTTCATTGTGGGTGTCGGGAGTGTCGAGAGCAACGAAGTTTCAACAGGAGATTTGGAGGGGTAATTAGCCACCTCCTACCAAGTATTTTGGTAGCTCTCCAAGGGCATTTTCCAGCAGATTCATCCAAAGGTTTGATTTACCCAGCAACATAGTAAGCCAAGCCTAAGAGGACCAGATTCCGAAGTCAAGCTTTAGGAGAACCCTTTCTAGGTTTTTCTGGGTTTATTGAGGAGAAGCCAAGATTAATTTGGCAGAATTTTATGGGTAGGTTTGAGGCTTCAAACAGACATCCTAATGCAGTCAGCAACTAGAGGAGCGAGAGGAAATTGGGCCAAAATTTTGGGGTCAACATCTGGCCAATTCCTTGGTGGGTTCTTGTGGGTTTGGTGAGTAGAGTCCAGGGTTAAAAGCCTAGAATTTTTTGAGTGGAGGAAGCAACCCAACCAGCAGTTTGAAGTCAGCAAACAACAAGATTTTTGTGCTAGGTAGCGCAGAGACTGAGCCACACAGTAGCACTTTCAGTCAAAGTTTTTGCTTGGGTTTGATTTTTTCTTCAAGCCTGCCTTGAGTAGGCCCAGGTGAAAACTTTCCAGCATCTCAATTGTACTCTTTCCCAATAAATTAATAAAATGGCTCAGCAGTGACTTTGGCTCTAGTTTGAGCTTGTAATGGTGTTTGCATTTTTGCACTTTTATTACTGTTAATCCCCATTTGGGATATTACAGTGGTACCAGAGCATAATATTGGCTCAGCCTGTGGGAAACCCTCATTCTATGACAAGACCATAATAAAAAAACTAAGAAATCATGGGATCCCAAGAAAGGTTAAACTCATGCACCATGACAGTAACCTTGAATGAGGTGATTAGGGTGCAACAAATGATGGTTAATGTGGGGAAGAAAATTATTCATGTAACAATTGGGAATCAAGACCATTCTCAATTATACAACAAATCCACTATGCCTAGAATGGTGGATAATACATCAAGTGGCAAGACATTATTGCAACTGATGTGGAGTTATTGACAACAAATTGGTGGGCATACCAATCATTGGGAAAGGGCATTCAAGCGTCCCTCTCTTTTTGGGAGTTCCATGAAATAAAAGACATGCACAAATCAGGGGGATTTCTGTGGAATTATGCAGGGATGGTGAGTCAGATTAAGGAATAATACGAAAGAGTAGTTGAAGGGGCCATGGTTGGCAAGGAGACAATTGAGCACACACTCGTTGATGAGACACCACCCATTGTTGAGGTATCCATTGAAGGGGTATCTGAGGTTGTGACCGAGTTCTCTAATGATAGAAAAACATCATCGGTTGATGAGGTGTCGAGAGATAGCTCCACCATTGTTGAGAGTCCGATAGGTAGATGTTGGGTGTGGAGCCTGATTATCTTGTTTACTTTGTATCACAGCATTGGACCCCTGTACCTTAAAATGGGTAGCAATGCCGCCCGTAATTAATCGCTGTCGTGGGGGGTCCAGGGGGGGCGGCAGCGCTTTTCGGAGCCCCCCTTGGCGGGGGTTTCGGGGGAAGTGCCCCCGAAGCTAAAACCAGATGTAAAATTTCCTTGTAAAAGTATAGCAATTTCTAGTCAATCTGGGATGTTCATTAGGAAAATGATCTAACAGTAGAAGTTATGTTTAGTTTAGGGTTTTTTGCCCTAGAAGGCAACCCCTCGTTTTTATGAGGGCATTGTATTGCGGCTGTGCATTGTATGTGTATTCTCAGAGTGAGAAACAGAGAGGGAGAATATGAGAGAGAACAGAAGATATTACAGCGGATCTGCTGTAGGTTTTGTCTCTTCATTTTTTGCTGGATAATAGAAAGGAAGGACTGGTTGTTCGAGGTGGACGTAGCCCAAACTGGGTGAACCATGTATATATGTGTCTCTCTAGTTGTATGTGTTTTGTGTGCTTTTATTTTCCGCATATTTTATGTTTTGCATTGCTCTGTAGTATTTAATTTTCTAACAAATGGTATCAGAGCCGAAGATATATTTGGCTGATAAACTCGCAGGAAAGAAGGGTTCGTGGTTCAAGTGGGAGAAATGGTGGACGATGGTAAGTTTAGGGTCGAGAAATTTAATGGCCAAAACTTCTCGTTGTGGAAGATGTAGATGGAAGATTATCTGTATCAAAAAGATCTATACCTACCATTGAGTGGAAAAACAAAGAATCCGACAGCCATGACAGACGCAGAATGGAACATTCTCGACAGAAAGGCACTCGGAATAGTACGTTTGTGTCTTGCAGCATCAGTCGCCTTCAATATTTTGAAGGAAATAAAAACAGAGGGTTTGATGCAAACGTTGGCGAAACTATATGAAAAACCCTTGGCCTCAAACAAGGTATTTCTTATGAAACGACTATTTAATATGAAGATGTCGGAAAGTGGATCTGTTGCAGACCATTTAAATGAATTTAATACAGTTCGCAGTCAGTTAAGTTCTGTAGGGGTAAACTTTGATGATGAAGTTAGAGCTCTGTTATTCTTGTGCTCATTACCAGAAAGCTGGAATGGTTTAGTTATGGCCATTAGTAACTCTGTCTCTGGATCTAGTACTTTAAAGTTTGATGATGTTGTTGGTGCTATCCTTAGCGAGGAAATGCGACGGAAAATCTCCGGTGAGACATCGGGTAATGCTTTGAGTGCAGAGTCTACGGGAAGAAGAATGGAAAGAGGGAAGAACTCGGGATATCGCAGTAAATCAAGGAAAGGAAGATCCAAGTTCAGATTAGGAATAGTGTGCTGGAATTACGGAAAGAAAGGACACCTAAAGAAAGACTGTAGATCTCGGAAGGGAAAAGAAGGAGACACACAACAAGAAAACAATCATGAAGAAAATGTGACAGGTGATGTGTTACAAGATGCTTTGATTATTTCTTTCGAAAATGTTACTGATTCTTGGGTTGTAGATTCAGGGGCTTCATTCCATGCCACACCTGATAAGAAATATTTTCATGACTATGTTCAAGGAGATTTTGGACAAGTTCGTTTGGGTGATGATAAACCCTGTAAAATTGCTGGAATGGGTAAAGTGCTTGTAAAAAAACAGAATGGAAACCAATGGCTACTAAAGGAGGTAAGGCATGTTCAAGATCTGAATAAAAATATGATTTCAACAGCGCAGTTAGGCAGTGAAGGTTGTGTGACAACTTTCACAAATAAAACTTGGAAGGTCACCAAAGGAGCGCTAGTAATAGCAAAAGGTGAAAAGGTTGGTACATTGTATTTATGCAATGGTATTTCTAACTTTGTTAATGCTTTAACTTCCAAAGGAGAAGATGCAGCATTATGGCATCATAGGCTCGGACACATGATTGAGAAGGGAATGAAGATTCTTCACTCAAGAAATTTGTTGCCAGGTTTGAAGAATGTTGATTTGGATTTTTGTGAGAATTGCATTTATGGAAAACAGAAGAGAGTCAGATTTCTTAGAGTTGGGAAAGAAAAGAAGAGCGAAAAATTGGATCTTGTGCATACATATGTATGGGGACCTACTCAGGTATCATATCTCGGTGGCTCTCGTTATTATGTTACTTTTATTGATGATGCAACTAGAAAAACATGGATTTATTGTATTCAGAATAAATCTGATGTATTTGATACTTTAAAGAAATGGAAAGCTTTGGTTGAGATTGAGACAGGAAAGAAGTTGAAGTGTCTCAGATCAAACAATGGAGGTGAATATTGCAGCAAAGAGTTTGATAGGTACTGTTCAGAGCATGGAATTCGTAGAGAGAAGACAGTTCCAAGAACACCACAAGAAAATGGTGTGTCAGAAAGGATGAATAGAAAAATCATGGAGCATGCAAGGTGCATGAGATTGCATACAGGATTGCCTTTACAATTTTGGGCAGATGCTGTAGATACTGTTGTTTATCTAATAAATAGAGGGCCTTCAAGTTCCTTGGATGGTGGTATTCCAGAGGAAGCATGGACAGGTAAAAAGGTAAACTACTCTTTTTTAAATCCTTTTGGCTGTGAGGCCTTTGTCCATATTAATAAAGAAAATAGAACAAAGCTTGAGGAAAAATAAAAGAAATGTACCTTTATTGGATATGGTGTTAATGATTTTGGATATCGCTTATATGATTATGAAAATCACAAAATCATTAGGAGCAGAGATGTAATATTCAATGAAAAGGTCTTGTATAAGAATCAGTTGCAGGAAAAGAAACAAGAAAAAGAAAGCAAGATATACGAGGTTCTTGATGAGATATCTGAAAAAGTAAAGGTTCCTGAAAATAATAATAATCAACAACCACAGCAGCAGCAACCACCACAACAGCAGCAGGCACCTCAAACACCTGAAAGTGGTGTTAGAAGATCTACCAGGATAAGTAGACCCCCTGAACGATACTCTCCTTCATTATATTATTTATTGTTGACTGATTCTGGTGAACCTGAATGTTATGAAGAAGCAATGTAGGTTGAAAGCATGAAGAAGTGGGAGCTAGCCATGGAAGAAGAGATGGACTCCTTAATGCATAACCAGACTTGGGACTTAGTCAGGTTGCCTGCAGGTAAAACTACATTGCAAAATAAATGGGTTTACAGGCTGAAGGAAGAAGATGGAGGAAAACAGAGGTACAAAGCTAGACTTGTGGTGAAGGGGTTTGCACAAAAGAAAGGTATTGATTTTGATGAAATATTTTATCCTGTTGTTAAGATGACTTCAATCAGAACTATCTTAAGTCTTGTAGCAGCGGAAGATTTACATCTTGAACAGCTAGATGTAAAGACAACATTTCTCCATGGAGATTTGGAGGAAGAGATATACATGCAACAACCAGAAGGATATGAGGTCAAAGGGAAAGAAAAATTGGTGTGCAGGTTAAAGAAGAGCTTGTATGGCTTAAAATAGGCTCCAAGGCAATGGTATCTAAAATTTGACAAGTTTATGTCTGAACAAGGTTATACTAGATGTCACTCTGATCATTGTGTTTATCTGAAAAAGGAAAAATGATGGCAGCTATATTATATTGTTATTGTATGTAGATGACATGCTTGTTGCAGGGTCTAACATGCAGGAAATAAATGTGCTCAAAAAAAAATTGGCAAATTCATTTGCAATGAAGGATTTGGGAGCTGCAAAACAAATCCTTGGTATGAGGATAACTAGAGACAGGAAAAATCGCAAATTAACACTGTCTCAAAATGAGTACATAGAAAAGGTGTTGAAAATATTTAATATGCAGAATGCAAAACTAGTTAGTACACCTTTTGCTAGCCATTTCAAACTTAGTAAGGAGATGTGCCCAAAGACCCAAGAATACATGGATTATATGTCTAAATTTCCATATGCATTAGCAGTTGGAAGCTTAATGTATGCAATGGTCTGCACAAGGCCTGATATTGCACATGCAGTGGGAGTTGTAAGCAGGTACATGAACAATCCAGGAAAAGAACATTGGATGGCAGTAAAATGGATTCTCATATATTTGAGAGGTACCACAAATCAAGCATTATGCTTTGGTGGTTCAAACATTGCTCTACAGGGATATGTTGATGCAGATATGGCAGGTGACAGAGATAACAGGAGGAGCACTACAGGATATGTATTTACCGTAGGTGGAACAACTGTCAGTTGGGTTTCAAAAATCCAAAGTGTTGTTTCACTTTCAACAACAGAAGCCGAGTATGTTGCTGCTACAGAGGCTAGTAAAGAAATGATTTGGTTACAAAGGTTTATGGATGAATTGGGTAAGAATCATGATATGGGCACACTATACAGTGATAGCCAAAGTGCTATTCATCTTGCAAATAACTCAGCATTTCATTCCAAGACTAAACACATACATCTCAAATACCATTTCATACGGTCAGTATTGGAAGATGGAGAGTTGAAGCTGAAAAAGATACACACTAGCCAGAATCCTGCAAATATGCTAACAAAAGTTGTAACCAGGGAGAAAATGAGAACATGCTCAGTTTCAATTGGTCTTCAAGGATGATGATGAAGATTAGAAATAGCTAGGTCCAAAGAGGATTCATTGTCTAGCAAATGAAGCAGTGGTGGAGTTGCTACAATCAGTCTCCAAGTGGGAGATTGTTGGGTGTGGAGCCTGATTATCTTGTTTACTTTATATCACAGCATTGGACCCCTATACCTTAAAAGGGGAGGCAACGCCGCCCGTAATTAATCGCTTCTGTGGGGGGTCCAAGGGGGGCCGGCAGCGCTTTTTGGAGCCCCCCCTGGTGGGGGTTTCGGGGACAATGCCCCCGAAGCTAAAACCAGATGTAAAATTGCCTTGTAAAACTATAGTAATTTCTAGTCAATCTAGGCCGTTCATTAGGAAAATGATCTGACGGTAGAAGTTATGTTTAGTTTAGGTTTTTTTTCCCTAGAAGGAAACCCCTTGTTTTTATGAGGGCATTGTATTGTGGCTATGCATTGTATGTGTATTCTCAAAGAGAGAAACAGAGAGGGAGACTGTGAGAGAGAATAGAGGATATTACAGTGGATCTGTTGTAGGTTTTGTCTCTTCATTTTTTGCTGGATAATAGAAAGGAAGGACTGGTTGTTCGAGGTGGATGTAGCCCAAACTGGATGAACCACATATATCTGTGTCTCTCTAGTTTTATGTGTTTTGTGTGCTTTTATTTTCCGCATATTTTATGTGTTGCATTACTCTGTAATATTTAATTTTCTAACAGTAGAGAGGCCTTCAGGTCTATGATCAAATTGTCGGATGGCAATCACATGTGACTGACAAGTGAGCATGTCTTGCGTGTTGGAGTGTCTATGGAGGAGGGTGTGAAACCATTCTTTGGACTAGCCCTTGATGAGGCGCTAGGAGATACAGAGGTATTGGACGATGGTCACACACAACAGTGTCATTAGCTTCAGGCCATCCTTCTAGCTGTGAAAGGGAAGGCCAAATCAGTATGAGAGGCTATTTTGTTGCAGAATGAGGAACTGGAGGGCATGACAGTGGTTATTGCCGAGTCAGCGGCCAAGTTGGCCCACATTGGGGAATGGTTGGATTCCCTAATGGTACAGCTAGAGGGCACATTGGAGTGTCAAAGTGGCCCCCTTCAGGCATACATAGATGGGGTTAGCAATAATTTTGGGTCACCTCTTCCCATTGGAGAGAGAGAGAGAGAAGGAGCCACCTAGTCAAATTTCATATGTTGACTTGGATAGCGGGATGAGACGATTGGAGTTGCACAAGGGTGTAACATCCACATGTTAAGGTTGGATGGCAGGAGATTTTGAGTTTGTACCTGGTGGTGTGGGTTATGGAGATGGTGGTGGACCTGAGTGTACTTCAGTAAGAATTTCCAGGCGCTGGGAATATTCGAACCCCAGACTGGCATTGGAATCCAGGTGGGACTACCTATAGTTTCCTAAGTAGGCCGGTTGACTTTGTCTTGGAGGGTATAATTGGCCTAGCAGTTGTGCATTCACATTCGCTAGGTGAGTTTCAGTCAGCTCTAGTGGCCAACCAGCTTATGGGCAGACTCCTTGGGTTGTCTTGGTACGACATTTGTATGCAGGGTCACGAGGTGATCAACATACTTTGGCAAGAGCTTGTCGGAAGAGGTGGCATTGGCAAGCCACCAGACAATGCATTTTATGGAGCCAAGGATTCTTCACCTTTGCACGGGGCACATAGGTCATCGTGGAGCAGAGCAGTGGTCTGACATGTAGAGACACAACTCTAGGCCATCACATCCAAGGATGTGTGGGAGCATCTAGCATTGAGAAATGGACTAGCAGTGGACATGGGTGCATGGTGATGTACTGTAGTGTGTGTGACTGATTTGTGGAGTAGGAGTTTCTTACATCACATTGAATACAAGCGAGGAGTGATTAGTGCCCAGGGAAAATTTTAGGGGTGAATTTTAGCCCAAACGCAAATTTTAAGGGGTTTTAGATTTTGGAGGGACGAATTTTTTAAATAAAACCCATTTTATATAGTATTATATAGTTAGCCCTATAATTGTTTTAAAAATAATTAATTATTCCTTGTTAGCCCAAAAAAATAAATGCGCTTAAACATTAAAGGATGGATTCGCCTCCCGATTTTCTGGTTTGGAGCAGATTTGAATGGCATTTGCCTGTGATTTACTAGGTAGGAGGGGCATTCGATTTACATTCACCCCATTTTTTACTAGTTGGGGCTTTGGGGATTTACTGGTTGGGGCTTCAATGCGTGCGTATTGACTCTTCTACAACCTCGCGTCAGAACTTTCAGCAGGACGAGAATTATTTGAAACAGTAACAAATTCCGTTAATTTTCCTGCTACACTAGGAATCACATGCAGAGGCAATTTGTGCATTTGAAGTGTAGGTTTGTAATGTTCCAAAATTTTCATGAAGAAAATTGGAACATTATTTTTTTCTTATTTCATCTAAGACGTGAATAAAATGGGTAAAAGGCCCATAAGTAGGAATAATATCCTTCATAATGTGAAAAGGATCATTGGAACAGCTTATTTTTCACCTTCCCATGTGAAAAGGGGAAATTTGAATGAGGACAAGGTCAAGTTTGACCAAGTCAACAGCACTGCCTAAAAGGTGTAGCTTGCATGAGAAGACAACGTAGTTTTGGAGGGAGAAATATTCCATGTGGATGAAACCCTAATGTGTGGGGTCCATGGCAAAGAGACATTCACTTGTATAAGAAGAGGAGGAGGCAACCATAGTGAGACATCTTGGATCATTTGATTATTTGTCTATTCAGACAACTTGCACACTCTGGTTGTTTAGTAGAGTTGCAGTGCTGCTTAGCACGAGGGATTCCTATTTAGGATTTCCTCTCCTTCTTGAGAGGCCTCTTGAAGGATTGCACTTCATCTTCTCCACATCTTGGCTCAAGGCCAAAGCCACTCTTTAGGTACTGTGTTGTTTATACTCAAGTATAACACAGTGCTACTGGGGCATTGCAGTGGAGGGTTCCACAACACTTCTCTTTGGCTTATCTTTCAGAGGAGGGAGTTTCTCTTGCTCCGGGAAGTGAGTGAAAGGGGTTTCAGAGCTAATTGGCATATTTTGGCATCAAGGCCAACATCTCCCATCATAGACAGTGTAGTCCATCCTCTATACTACATTATTTCAATGCACACTTGTAGTGAGGGGTTGCACCACCATTTTGAAGGAAGAGATCTTCAGTGTCGGGATCAGCCTTACACTTGATAGATCTGTTGGAGGAGGTTATTTTATATTGCACATCATCTTCAGCCATCTCCAATGTTTTAGAGTTGCAGCTACTGCCCAGCAACTCTAGCATTTCTACAGATTTTCCTTTTGTACATGTATTGTAGCCAATCCTTCTAAGGATTGTGCATTATTGTTGTATTAGAGTTTTCATGGGTTGAGAGCTTGCTCCCCCTCATTTATTTGAGCTGATATTGTCATATCATTCTATTCTCATTTTGTATTATGCAGTAACTCCTATAAACTGCATTATTTTAGCCAGGGCTTTTAATGTAAAGCAGTGTTCGTGCATTTTCTTGTCTATGCTCTATTGAGGCTTCCATTGCCTAGCTAGAGTGATTGATTCCTCCACATATTGTATACATTTGCTGCTATATAACATATTTTTGGCTATCTACTTATTCATGTGTTCAAAGCTACAAGAGTAATGTTTTCCTTCCATTCTATGTGCTTACATTGTTGCAGTCCCTCACCGGGCATTTTCTGAGAACATCAAAGTGTGGTAAATATGTTTAACCACCTTAGAAGGATTTCTTTGGAGTCGTCTCTTGGATTTCAGTCTTAGATGCATTGATATAAGGGATCTAGGTCCTAGTTTCAAATCCTGCTACCTCCATTTCTGAAAAATGTGTTCTCCAGCCATGGATTGCTAGCCATTCCAGATTTGGAACATTACAGTGGTATCAAAGCTACTTTCTTGGCTCAGCCTATGAGTCTAAGCCCAAGAAGATCAGAATATTGAAGAGGATGAGTTTAATCTCATCATATTTCAGATCCATGAAGAACCTCCCCAAGGAGGATATGCATAAAGAAGAGGAAGAGCCCTGCACTTCCTATTCTCATCAAGGAGACAAAGAAATAAGTAGAAGAAATACTCCATCTTTTGGAGAAGAAAAAGAAAAATGTTAGGTCCCTATATTACTTGTATAGTCCCTTATTTTTATTAGTGTAACCCCTTATTGTTATTATTGTACCCTTGTAACCCCCATTTTATCATTATTGTGCCCTTAAATTATTATTGTTAGGTCGGCTAGGATTACATTGTGGCCCACTAGGATTACATTATGGCCACATGGACTCCTATATATATAGAAAGGAGGTTTTGTAAATTGTATCATCCAAGAATTGTTCATTTATGTAATGTATTGTAGGTTTCCCCCTTGAAGTGGCTTATTTCTGAGGCGTTTATATCTCTTTTCTTCTATTTTTGGAGCTGGTTACACAACATTTGGTATCAGAACTTTGGATTCTAGGGTTTCGCTGCTCTAAACAGGTCATCGTGGACTTTTCGCTATAAATTTTTTTCTATGAAGGTTCAGAATCTAAAACTTTTAGGGTGTGAAGCCGAAATCCTGAGGCAACTCGTCAAAAAATTTCAGAGCTTGGTTCACAATATTTTCATAGATATTATCTGTGGAAGGTATGTCAAAGTTCCCGAATTTCATATCAAAGAGGTGATCGTGGGAAAATATCCATAACTCTCTCTCTGAGCATCGGATTGGAGTGCCGTAAAAATTGGTCACAAGTACACGGACTGTGGTTTATTGGCTATCAATTTCAGAGCTAAAGGATGAAACAGTGACATGAGGCAAGTCGTACAAGTTTTCTCTACTGAACCAGTCCATAATTAGGTCATTGTGGGAGATTGGACACAACTTTATCTTGGAGAATCCAAATTAGGTCAGACCTCTGGAATTCGAAAGAGAAATCAGAGGGCTACGTTGGTACTGAAATTAAAATATTGATGTGCTACAATCACAGAGATAATCCAATTTCAATATCGAGCTCAAAAGAAAGAAAAAGGTATTGTTTTTTCCGAATTGCATAAGTCTTGTTTGAAGAATCAAATTGAATTATCTCAAGGGCATATTGTAGAATAGATGTATTAGGTTCTAAAAGATGCTCAGAAATAATTCTACACCCATTAAGCCTTCAGACACTCTACGATGACCTGCGAAGATGAAGAATTGCAACATGATCTATCAAAATTACAAGAGCAAGTGCACCAAATTTTACTTCTCACGAAGATCATCAACAAAAAATGAAATGGAAGTTTTGAAGAAAGGCGGAAGCCAAGATGATGGTTTGAAGAAAGGCGTGGAAGCTAAGATGGATGGCATGGAAGTGGGCATGGAAGCTAAGATGGATGATATGAAAGACAACATGGAAAACATGAAGAATGATCTAAAAGCATACATGGAAGGCTTGATGACAAGCTTAAAACCAGAAATGATTCCTAATGGCGGAAATATAGGAGAAGAACCTCATGATGAGAACAAAATAAATGTTAATCGTGATTTAATAAACTCGAATGTTGGCGGGAAGAACCACCATATTCCAAAAATGGATATGAGGAAGTTTGATGGAAAGGATCCTGTAACATGGATACTACAGATGGAGCAATATTTTGATCTCCATAATGTGCAAAACACACAAAAGGTACGCATTGCAACTTTACATTTAGAAAAAATACATTTGTATGGTATCGATGGCTTTGCTCCCGTAAAAAAATTGTCACTTGGTCAATTTTTACGGAAGAAATGATAGCACATTATGAGGATACAAAGAGCAACACCTTCTTTAGCCAATTGATAAATCTCAAACAAAAGGGTTTAGTGGGGCAGGACATTGAGGACTTCCAAAAATTGAATATAAGGGTAACTGATATTCCAGAGGAACACAGGATTGATCTCTTCATAGGCACTCTAAAGGATAACATCCAACATGAAGTTCGTGTTTTGGAACCTGATTCATTGGAGAAGGCATTCAGGTTGGCAAGAAAGTTGAATGTAAAATTATGGCGACAAGGAAGCCTACCACTCAATTCTATAAAGAAGGAAGTGTTGCTACGCCTAGATTTCCACAACCTACAAGGTTGACACCACAACAATTGGAAGAAAAAAGAGCAAAAGGGCTTTGCTACATTTGTGATAGCAAATACACTAAATTTCATAAGTGTGCTGAGAAGAAATTATTTTACATAGATTGTGAAGAGGAAGAATAAAATGAACAAGAAGAGGATATACACCAGGAGCCAGCCCTAGAAGAGGAAGAAATGAATCCAACCATATCGTGTAATGCACTGGCAGGAATTACCACTCCTCAAAATCTCAATATAGAAGGACATATCAAGAAGAAAAAGGTAATAGTGTTGATTGATTCAGGTAGCACCAATAATTTTATTCATTGTAAGGTAGCCAAGGAATTAAATTGTTTACTATACCCAACACCAACATGTCAAGTGATGGTTGAAAATGGAGGAACTATAAATTTCTCTGGAAAATGCCATAATATCAAGCTAACCATGGAGGAATATGTATTGTCTAGTCCAATGCTTTCCATTCGTATGGGAGGTGCTAATGTTGTACTACGAGTACAATGGTTACAATCTTTAGGGACGGTAGCTTTTAATTTTCAAGAACTTTTCTTGAAATTTTTTTCAGAAGGAAAGGAAGTCGAATTACGGGGTATTGCGGGGAAGTCAGGAAGGATAATAAGCTCTAATGTCATGACAAATCTTCTAAATAAATAACAACAAGGCGTATGTTCACTAGAAGTTCCAACATCAAAATCATCTATTTCTGTAGATCTCCAACAATTCTTGGACAATCATTCCAAAGTGTTTGAAACTCCCAAAGGACTCCCACCTATTTGTGATCATGACCATGCTATTCATTTGATTCCAGGAAGATTTCCTCCAAACATCAAGCCTTATAGATATCCTTACGTCCAAAAGAGCGAAATTGAACGTATGATTGCAGAAATGTTAGAGGCGGGTATAATTCAACCTAGTCAAAGTTCTTTCTCTGCTCCTGTAGTATTGGTACAAAAGAAGGATGGATCATGGCGAATGTGTCCGGATTATAGGGAGCTCAATAAGCTCACCATTAAAGACAAATTTCCCATTCCTGTGATTGATGAATTATTGGATGAAATACATGGAGCAATTTATTTTACCAAGTTGGATCTTCGTTCAGGATATCATCAAATTAGAATGAAGACTGAAGATATTCCAAAAATAGCATTTCGAACTCTTGAGGGTCATTATGAATTTTTGGTCATGCCTTTTGGCCTTACCAATGCACCTTCTACATTTCAAGGGTTGATGAATTCCATTTTCAAACCCTTAGAAAATTTGTGCTAGTATTTTTCGATGATATACTAATCTACAACAGGTCTTGGAAGGATCACATTGAACATGTTGACATGGTGCTCAAACTATTGCAGGAGAAACAATTATATGCAAAAACATCCAAATGTTTCTTTGGAGTACAAGAGGTGGAATATCTGGGTCATATTGTATCTCACGAGGGTGTTAAAGTAGACCCTAACAAAATTAAAGCCATTAAGGAATGGAAGGTCCCCACAACCATAAAGCAGTTGCAAGGATTTCTCGGGTTAACAGGGTATTATCGCAAGTTTGTTAAGAATTATGGGAGAATAGCAGCACCTCTAACAACATTATTGAAGAAAGATGCATTTTCATGGACTCCTGAAGCAACTAAGGCCTTTGAACGTCTTAAAGAGGCAATGTGCCTAGCACCGGTCTTAGCTACGCGAGACTTCACAAAAACCTTTATTGTGGAATGTGATGCCTCAGGAAATGGAATTGGTGCAGTTTTAATGCAGGAAGGAAGACCCATTGCTTTTGAAAGTCGTCGAATCAAAGGAAAGTATTTACAAAAACCTATTTATGAGAAGGAAATGTTAGCAATACTGCATGCACTAAAGAAATGGCGAACTTACCTAATGGGAAGACACTTCAAGGTAAAAACTGATCATGATAGTCTTAAACACTTTTTGGAACAAAGACTATCTTCGGAAGAGCAGCAAAAATGGGTCACAAAGATGTTGGGTTATGACTTTGAAATAATCTACAAAAAAGGAAAGCTTAATGTTGTTGCAGATGCACTCTCGAGAAATAATGAAGAGGTGGAAGCATTGCTTTGTGCCATTTCTATTATCCAACCAGATTGGATAACCGAAGCAAGAGATGAATGGAAGAAGGACAAAGATGTATGGACACTCATTCAAAAGTTGCAGCAAGATCCTAGTACATCTGATACATTTAGTTGGAAAAATGATTCCATATGGTACAAAGATCACTTATATCTTTGTAAGAATTCCCAACTAAAACAAAAGATTCTTCTGGAATTGCACACTTCTCCTTTAGGAGGACACTCAGGATTTTTAAAAACTTACCACGGGGTGAAGAAAGAATTTTTTTGGGATGGCCTTAAATCTGATATTCAAAAGTTTGTGGTGGAATGTTTGGTTTGCCAGCAGAATAAAGTGGAAACAATTAAGACCTCGGGACTTCTACAACCTTTATCCATTCCAAGTCAACGTTGGGAGGAGATTTCAATGGATTTTATCACGGGTTTACCTAAGTCCGAAGGAAAGAGTGTCATCATGGTGGTAGTTGATAGAATTACCAAGTATGCACACTTTTGTGCATTATCTCAACCATTTAAAGCAAGTACAGTTGCTACTACATTTATGGACAGAATTCAAAAGCTACATGGAAGCCCAAGGGTTATTGTGAGCGACAGAGATCCCATTTTTACTGGAAATTTTTGGACGGAGTTATTTTCTTGTTTGGGTACTCAATTAGGTCATAGCTCATCTTATCATCCTCAATCTGATGGTCAAACTGAGATAGTAAATAAATGTTTGGAAGGATATCTTCGTTGTTTTTTATTTGATAAACAAACACAATGGGTCAAGTGGTTACCTCTCGCTGAATGGTGGTATAAAACTTTCTTCCATACTGCAACAAAAATGACCCCATTTATGGAACTTTATGGATATCATACACCATCCATCACATCATCTTTAAGGGAAAATTCGAAGGTTCAAGTAGTGGAAGATCGCATCGAGCATCAGAAAGAAGTTCTCCAACTCTTAAAGGATAACTTGAATTTGGCACAAATTCGAATGAAACAACAGGAAGATCAACATCACAGCGAGAGAAGTTTTTATGTAGGAGATTGGGTATTTTTACGGCTACAACCATACAAACAAATGTCCCTCAAGCAAGCTAAGAAGGATAATAAAATATCGCCAAAGTACTATGGTCCTTATAAGGTGTTGCAAAAGATTGGTACTATGGCATACAAATTGGAGCTTCCTGCTTCTTCACGAGTGCATCCAGTTTTCCATGTTTGATGCTTAAAGAAGGTTATAGGTGAAAATCTTCCAGTTCAAACAATATTTCCAGAACTTGATGAGGAAGAAAAAATCATATTGGAACCTAACGCGGTCACAGAAACAAGAACTCGACAGCTATGGAATCGATCAATTTCAGAGTATCTCATCAAGTGGAAGAACTTTCCCACTGAAGATTCTACATGGGAGGATGAGAATTTTATACAGAAGCACTCAGAGCTACTCAAGCGTTGAGGACAACACTTTTTTGAAGGAGAGGGGCATTTTAGGTTCCTATATTACTAGTATAGTCCCCTATTATTGTTAGTGTAACCCCCTTATTGTTATTATTGTACCCTTGTAACCCCCATTTTGTTATTATTGTGCCATTAAATTATTATTGTTAGGTCAGATAGGATTACATTGTGGCCCACTAGGATTACATTATGGCCCCATGGACTCCTATATATAGAAAGGAGGTTTTGTAAATTGTATCATCCAAGAATTGTTCATTTATGTAATGTATTGCAGGTTTCCCCCTCGAAGTGGCTTATTTCTAAGGCGTTGATATCTCTTTTCTTCTATTTTTGGAGCTAGTTACACAACAGAAAAGGGGATAAGCTTGCCAAGATTCTTCCTAAATCTGTATATATGATCCATGTAGAGTATGAGGAGATCCGGAGAAAGTATAGAGAATCTCCTAGAGGGTTTGATTCAAAAGCAAACTCTATATTAGAGGAGTGTGAGCATGCAGCTACACACCATCTTGTACAATGCAGTCACATGCCCAGGATTGCTGGAAGAGAGATGGAAAGAAGAGAATAGGTTTATAGGAGGAGAACCCTTAGTGATTTCTTGGAGGAGTATGAGTCTCAAAGTCAGAAATACTGGGATCATCTCAGTTTTTCATAGTTTTTCAAGATGAAGGTGAATGGAAAAGAGCAACAGGATAGATTTCATCTATCTACCTTCGAGGGTTCACCTGTATGTTCAACCAAAGCTTGGGTGGAGGAGTTAAAGACCTTCTTGTAGTAGCACCAAATACTGGAGGATGAAACCATCAAAGTTGCAACACTACATTTGAGAGGTAAGGCTTATGCCTAGTGGATCTTTGAATCCTTTTCTTTGAGAAATGTAAACATTTCATCTTATTCAAATTTCACTAAAGAATTAGTGGAAAGCTTTGATAGAAGGATTCATGAGACACACATGGTGGATATAAACAAGAAAACTTAGATAAAACCCTTGCATAAGAACATAGTACCATTGCATAAAACCATACAAGGAGCTAAAAACTTGCACCATACCTTGCCAGAGGAGAAAATTTCTTCTCACATTTTTTAGTAGGGGAGCGTGAGGGTCTCTTTTTCAAAAAGGGATCCAATTGTTGGAGGATTTCCCATTCATGTTTCAGAGATTGAGGGCAACAACACTGTTAGATCTGGATTTTATCTAACACCTCATGCAAAGGAAGGAGGAGCTCTTGCTCCAAATAGAGGGATGCTTGCATCTTTGCAAGGAAGTCCCCAGGATCTCATGTGTGGAGATCAAGGCACAACTCATGTTCTATCTGTGCCATTGATGAGGAGGTGTGAAACCATGGAGACACAAGGAGGAGGTAGGGAGAAGACCCAGCATCATGAGATGAGGAGTACACATCCCTATTCATCTATGAAGTTTGATGCACCTGAGAAGGTGATTGGATTGCATAGTGGAAGCATGGACATATTTTTTCATTCATCTATTCAATCATCTCTTGATGATGATGTCTCATTACATAGAGACATTTTTCCGGGAAGACCACTGGATCAGCTGAGGAGGATGGATGCTTCACATGTTGGGGCACCAATCATTGATTTCAGGAGGTTGGAGACCTGGAGAGAGCTTGATACAGCACTGGGAATTTGGGGTAGATTCAAGGAGAGAGATAGCATTCTCTCAACATCAACATCACCCACTTCCATTTCAAATTTTTCATTGTGGCAGAAGCAGCAGGGGAAGGTTAGCAGCCTTCCAACTTGCATCTTTGGCATAAGAGATGTCATAGAAGAGGATGACCATATGACAGATGCTCTTCATGAGAGATCATCAACGTTGTCACTATGGAGGATAGATCCACATTGGAGCTCCTAACTATTGGTGGAGTAGTCCAAGGATCTTTTTACTTGCTTGATCTTGGATGGCCAGTTTCACTTGGAGGAGTATTCAGCTAGAGATAGGGTCATATTTTATCATGGTATGATCTTCTTTCCTAGAGCTTCCAAGCTTAAGGAGAAGTTGCTACAAGCAGATCGGGAGGATTTCCTTTTCAGTCCCACTTGTTCTATGAGAGCATACCACACCATCATGGAGGGGTATTTTTGGATGGGCTTTGAGGAGGAGATATATCAGCATATGAGCAGATGCATTGATCACATAGAGATGGAGGAGATACATGACTCTTTGAGAGAGTTATCACAACCACCTCTATTCTCTTTGAAGATGAGAGGAGACTCACTTATGAGCCACTCCACTTGTATGAGAAGAACATATGGTAAGGGTAATGATTATTTTCATGATTATTTATATGATGTATGTCCCTCAACCATATATGTGTAGGATGTTTCTCCAAGGAGGAGCATTCTTTCTTTAGAGCTTCATGGTCTAGTTGGGGCCATAAGCATGTTGGATGGTCATTCCCTAGGAGGGATTGGGGAAGAGGCATGTTATGGAGGAAACACTCTTTGTACACCTTACATCATTCACTTCCTCCATACTTATGAGGAGATTGGAGCAGCAGGAAAGTGGTTGAGAAGCCACTTATTTTATCAGACTCTATTGCAATTAAGGATCAAGCTGCGCTGGTTGCACCTGAGGGACCATTTTCCTTCTCAATTGTTGCATATGTCAGCAAGTATGATTCTCATTTTTGCTCCTTATGGCTCTAATGTATCTATATTTATGAGGAGCATATTTGGGAGAGAGACACATGAGGAGAACGTGTCCTTTGAGGGATAAATTCCTCACACTATTTGCACTACATGTTCTAAGGGGAGCACGGGATATGGTATGGTCACCTTGACAGCACATTTGTTTCCTTATGAGGTGAGCCATATGATGGATGTGATGCCATGTAATTATGACTTCCAACTCATCATATATGGAATGATTTGGGCCAGCTTAATTTTCAATATTGGAGGAGAGATCTTTGGAGGTCTAGTTCTCATTTTTCCATTTGAGGGAAAAATTATTGCAGCCCATGGACAACCAACACTCTACACTTATCATAAGTGGAGAGATGGACAGCGTGGGGTAGGCTACATTGTCTACCATGAACAGATTTTCATCCCACCTACCTTGTCGGAGCCAAAGGTAGATGATAGCTTTCAGGAATTGCCTAGTTGGAAGGTGGCTCATTTTGCATGGCTAATAGCTTGGAGATGGAGGGTCCATATGGGGAAGATAGTTCCCATTATGTTTCCAATCCCATTCTTCAAAGAGACCTTTAGACATCACCTTGTCATCCTCTTGAGTATTTCACTTTCACATGATGATAGCCTGATAGCTAACTTGTATGTTGAGGAGGGACATTGTGGAGGCTTGATTGATGAGATAGCATCACTTTCCTTGGAGGAGATCATCATACACAGATGCTATAGGGAGAGGAGGAGAAAATAATTCATTCTATCCTTGCACTTGCTTGAGGACAAGCAATCTTTGAGAGGGGAGGACTGTAATGTTCCAAAATTTTCATGAAGAAAATTGGAACATTAAATTTTGCTTATTTCATCTCGGAGGTGAATAAAATGGGTAAAAGGCCCATAAGTAGGAATAATATCCTTCATAATGTGAAAAGGATCATTGGAGTAGCTTATTTTGCATCTTCCCGTGTGAAAAGGGGCAATTTGCATGAGGACAAGGTCAAGTTTGACCAAGTCAACAGCGATGCCTAAAAGGTGTAGCTTGCATGAGAAGACAACGTAGTTTTGGAGGGAGAAAGATTCCTTGTGGATGAAACCCTAATGTGTGGGGTCCATGGAAAAGAGGCATTCACTTGTATAAGAAGAGGAGGAGGTAGCCATAGAGGGATATCTTGGATCATTTGATTATTTGTCTATTCAGACAAATTGCACACTCCGGCTTTTCAGTAGAGTTGTAGTGTTGCTAGCATGAGGGATTCTTGTTTAGGATTTCCTCTCTTTCTTGAGAGGCCTCTTGAAGGATTGCACTTCATATTCTCCACATATTGTCTCAAGGCCAAAGCCATTCTTCAGATACTGCATTATTTCTGCTCAAGTATAATGCAGTGTTGCTGGGGCATTGCAGTGGAGGGTTCCACAACACTTCTCTTTGGCTCATCTCTCAAAGGAGGGAGTTCCTATTCCTCCAGAAGGTTAGTGAAAGGGATTTCAGAGCTGATTTGCACATCTTGGCATCAAGGCCAACATCTCCCATCAGAGACAGCATATTCCATCCTCAAGACTGTGTTATTTTAGTGCACACTTGCAGTGAGGGGTTGCACCACCATTTTGGAGGAAGAGATCTTCAGCCGGGATCAGCCTTGCACTTGATAGATCTATTGGAGGAGGTTATTTCAGATTTCACATTATCTTTAGCCATCTCCAGTGTTTAATATTTGCAGCTGCTGCCAAAAAACTCCGACATTTCTGCAGATTTTCCTTTTGTACATGTATTGTTGCCAATCCTTCTAAGGATTGTGCATTATTGTTATATTAGTGTTTTCAGCGGTTGAGAGCTTGCTCCCCCTCATTTATTTTAGTTGATATTGTCATATAATTCTATTCTCATTTTGTATTATGCAGTAACTCCTATAAACTGCATTATTTTAGCCAGGGCTTTTCATGTAAAGCAGTGTTCTTGCATTTTATTGTATATGCTCTATTGAGGCTTCCATTGCCTAGCTGGAGTGATTGATTCCTCCACACATTGTATAAATTTGCTGCTATATAAAATATATGTTGGCTATCTACTTCTTTATTTGTTCACAGCTATAAGATTAATGTTGTCTTTCCATTCTATGTTCTTACATTGTTGCAGTCCCTCACCGGGCATTTTCTGAGAACATCTAAATGTGGTAGATTTGTTTAACCACCTTAGAAGGATTTCTTTGGAGCCATCTCTTGGATTTAAGTCTTAGATGAATTGATCTAAGGGATCCAGGTCCTAGTTTCAAATCCTTCTGCCTCCATTTCTAAAAAATGCATTTTCCATCCATGGATTGCTAGCCATTCTAGATTTGGAACATTACAAGGTTTGTTCAGAGTGGGCATTGTTAGCCACCTATAATAATTTGTCAAAGCAAACAGGTGGCTAAATATGTTTTTGAGTCTTCAAGAGAAACATTTCGTTTGTGAATCTATCATTCTTGAAGCCTTCATGTGTCTTCTACCCTTAGAGAATCCTCACTATTGTTTCCATTAATGAACCCTGATGTTTATGAAAGAAACTATTTTCAAAAGGCCTCTGAAACTCCCCCTTTCACTCATTTTTATCCACTTTCATAAAGCTTTCTTTTCATCCTTTAACCCTCCATTTCCCTTTAAAGGCCTCCAAAATCCATTTAAACCCCTAAAAATCCCTTTTATAGGTTTAAAGCACCCCTTTTTCCCCTTCTAACGAAAGCCAAAAAAGCCTTGAAAACCTTCATTTGGCCTTAAAATCCATATTTTTTGCCTTAAAATCAGTCTTCCGCACTCTAAGGGTCTTAAGCCCCTTGAGGGCTTATTACCTTTAAGCCCTTTGCCTCATATAACCTTTGCCCCACAACTGGGCACTTAAAATACATTAACCTCCATCATAACCTTACCTCTCATGTATTTTTCCATGCCCCGACATTACGATTTTAAATGAATCTGGACCGTTGAATCCACAAGAACAAACGGCCGAGATTGCGTCACACTTTGCCCATAACCCTTCGCCATTTTCCCTCTGATCGAGATCCAGTCGTTCATTCGTGCAAGATCCGACGATTCACACTTAAACCGTCGTTCACCCTGCGACAAAAAAATCATGTTGTCACCAGGCCCCACCATATGTTCTACCCGTGCACATTGCTACCTATCGCGTTCAACCCGTGCTGTCTGATCTGACACTCCAAATCCGACGGTCACTATCCAATATCACAAAAATTTTGTGCCCAAAGGTTAATGTTTCAAAGTTTCGTGAAATGGGAAATTTTAGAAATCCACGTGGCAATCAGTGTATGGAATCGAGTTCCAAAATTGAATATCGCCTCTCCCCCATTTAATTTTGCAAAAAACATTCCCGGTTTTCCGCCATACCGCTACCCCCGCAACGTTGCTTTTGCTTTCAATCCTAGCCGTCGATCTCTAAGATCAAACGACTCGTATTATATCGCAACCCCATTTGTTTTCCATTCAACTATTCTCCCAAATGACTTCATTGAAAGATCACCACCGTAGATCATATTCATCTAATGGTCCACAACTCTTGTCGGACCCAAACCCATATCAGACCTGGTTAGCTGCTCTACCACGATTTTCCTCCATCGCTTGCATTCGCACTTCCTCTGCAATCACTCCTCCGCCACCTCTTGAGCCCTCTGAAGCAGTTTTAAGCCTTGCGCAAGTTTTATTTAATTGTTTTGTTTTATGTTTGCAGGTTTAATGTTGGTTCTTGCTTGTTTATCCCACAGTCACATACAAGTGACCAAAAGGTTCCCGGGTGATGATCCTGAGCCTGAATCAATGCAGAAGGGGACCAGCAGGGTTCTGATTCCATGTTTTTCGATGCATCCTGATCATCGACCCTTACACAAAACCTCCCGCTCAGCCAAGCCCCAGACATCTGTACAAAAGAAGCAGCAAAGTGTATCAGAAAATATTAAGATTAATGCATAATATTGAAGACTCAATGCCTAATCAACAGTTAACTCAAAGGATACAGCTCGAAGATCATAAAATATGACCAAGGAAGGCTTAGTGAAGCCTAAAGCACACGTCAAGCCATATCAGTGATCTAATATTAGCAGAACATGCTTTTCCCTAAGAAGGACCAATTCACACGACCTACTCCATTCCTCATCAAGCACCAGAACATTTGTTACTCTAACAGAAGTCCTTAAAACTGTCAGTCCATTAGTTATAAAGTATGGAGGACCTGAAAAACCAATCTTCACATTTTTTGTCTTAGAGTATAAATAGAGTACTACAGCCAGGAAAGTATCTCCAAGAACATACCTTTGGAGTTATTGTCAATTTGACAAAGACCCCTAATTCATCTAAAGGGTACTGAAAGTTAATGTAAACCATTAAGCAGAATGGGCATTTGAATAATTCTTCCCCTCTGTCTTAATGAAGTCATTTAAGCCCTATCTACCATTGCTACCACTCATGCACCTATAAGACCCCATGAAAAATATAGTGAAAATGTTGGTTGGTTGATTGTAATTTGTTTTACTAAGTTAGAGTTCTGTGAGTAGTAGTTGTAAATAGGCTGGGAGATGATTTCTGGATGATATCAAGCTATTGGAAAAGAATGTATGTGACTTGTTTTGCTCTACTAATATGACAAGCATGTTCATTGGATCCTGATCTAATTCATTGGTGATGTGTCCCTTCTCTATTATTGTTTTCCTCTATGTTACATGATGTTTCATTTTCTTTGATAAGAAATACTGATTTTAGCTTAGGACATACTGTTGCAAGTACCCTAATGCTTCCTGCACATTCTTATCTTTATGTTTTCTACTACTTGTGTATCTTAGAACAAATTCAATATAATTTAACTAGTCAAAGAGTTGGTTTTCCCATACTTACTGATGTATGAATTTAGAGCTTTTTTCTTAGATGTTCTTGTTTGGTTCTGCTGAAAGAATAAAAGAATAGGGAGATTTAGTGATTAGCCCTGTCCCCTAAGTTCCCTTTCTAACAATTAGCCTTTCTAATATCCCTTTGAGTTGAATGTCAAAAGCAAAGAAGGTTAAAAGTCTTTCTCTAATCTTAGACTCTACTCTGTGTTTTAACTTAAGTGTTTTCTATTGTCTAAAAGTAGTCAGGAGGACTGGTGGATTGTTGTCTTCAGAGTTGGCCTCATCAGGAGTTTTCATCATTGAGGTATAAGGTATGCCCTGGCCCTTGACTTACTCCGAAGTAGTCACCTTAGAAGGTTTTCCTTGTCATTCCCATTCATTTCCTTATTGTTTGATCCCATACTATCATCTTAAGAGATCCTCTGTTTTAGATGACTAGCCCTTTGGAAGCCTTGGATATTTGAATTGCATGACTACTACAGAAAAGACGAATCCAATAAAGCCAAAATCCAGAAAAGGAGCTAAGAGAAAATGCATTGTGTAACTGAAAATGTAAATATTTTTTGTTTATATTGTTTCTGATGCAAAGGCAAGTATACTAAGGAAAATAAAAATCCCATTGTAGCATAGAAATTTGTACATATTTTTAAATGGAGTTGGATAAAGGAATGAGAAGATAGAAGTAAAAAATTCAGGACTATTCACTTCAAATTCTCTGAGGAATGTAAAGAGTCATGTGATGAAATCTATCAATAATATCACACTGATATGAAAAAAAAGAAAATAGAGAAAAAGTGAGAGAGAGGAAGAGAGTGTGAATAATAGAGAAGGAAGAATATAAAAGATTGAGACAGAGAAGATTAAGAGAGGCAGAGCAGAAAGAGATGCTACAAAATAGAGCTGATATCTGAGGTAAATCAGCAAACATTCAATTTGATATATTGAGGAATTTGGAGCTTCCCTATCAAGTTGCCGCTTGATAGTTGTCAGTTGTAGCTGACTGAGGTTGAAGCCTCCTGTAGGTTGGTGCCTGCAGAAAAACAGTGGTGAGAGGGAGTTGGAGCTTGCCTTTGCATCACAACAATAATAAGATGTGGTTTTCTCCCTTTATGGGTTTCCACTTATATCTGGTGTCTCTGTGCATGATGTTTATGTGTTGATCTGATTTATATCTTCTACTTAATACCTGCTACTCTCATATTAAAGTCTGTTGTTATATTAAATTAATATTTGCTGCTCACAGTCTAAGATTACTCACATATTAAGTTGGACATGAAATGAAGGTGTATGTTAGTTTTAATAAAAGGTTTAAAAAAACCATGAATGTGTTAATCTGATTCACCCCCCTTCTCAATTTAACTAAGGGTTCAACAATTGGTATCAGAGTCAGGTTCCTTGTGTATCAGTCTAAAAACTGAAAGGAGATCCTAAGTCCCCTAGATGGCTAGTCAAGAAGGAAGATCAACCAATAAAGCACCTTTCTTCACTGGTGCTAATTATGCCTTCTGGAAAATCAGGATGAGAGCATACATAATATCTTTAGGATTAGAAGTTTGGGATGCTGTGGAATTTGGATACTCCACAAAGTCAACTGATTCAGAGAAAGAAGCTAAACAAAACTTTTTAGCTAATGCAAAAGCAATGAATGCAATCTTACATGGACTATGTGAAGCTGAGTTTATTAAAGTGATGCACAGCAAGACTGCCAAGGATATGTGGGATACTCTAGAGAATATCCATGAGGGAAATAAAAAGGTAAAGACTGCCAAACTTCAAGTATATAGAGCCCAGTTTGAAAATTTAAAAATGAATGATGATGAAGATGTTGGCAGCTTCTTCTTAAAAGTTGTAGAAATTGTTAATAATATGAAAGCTCTTGGAGAAACCATGCCAGAAAGTATAATTGTGCAAAAGATTCTAAGATCTCTTCCATCCAGATTTAATCCCAAGGTGTCTGCTATAGAAGAAACAGCCGATTGGGAGACCTTGACCATGAACCAACTACTTGGAAATCTAACAGCATATGAGATGAGGATTCCATAGAAGAAACCAAGTACGAGGGAGGCAGCTTTTAAAACAGAAAGGAAGAAAGAAGAAAAGGAAGGCATATGCTCTTTCTCTGATGAAGAAGAGGCTAAATTTGTCAAGAAACTGGATAGAGGCTCAGGTAGATATAAAGGTAAACTTCCCTTCAAATGCTTTAACTGTGGAAGAGTTGGACATTATGCGGCTACGTGTCCTCACAAGAAGGTAAGAAATCAAGCTCAAGAATCAGAGAAAAACACATCAAAGAACTGGAAAAAAGGAAAGAAATTCAGCAGAAATTCCTTCTATGCTCAACAAGACAGCAGTACATCTGAAGACTCAGATGAATCCTCAGGAGAAGAGGGAACCTATGATTTTTTACTGATGGCCATAGAAGATCTTGATGACTCTTACTAGAAGAAGAAGAAGAAGGGGAAGTTGACCTTGAGGGGGAGCTAAGAAGTGCTCTGGAGGAGATTGAAAAACTCAAACTAAAATGCAGAAAACAAAAAGAGATTCTCCTCAAATGTGTGAAAGAAGAAAAAAATTTAGAAGTCCTCATGCAGCTGAAGGTAAAGCCTGAAGAAGCCAAGAATATTGAAGATATGTTACTTCAGCAAATCAAGGATAAAAATCGAGAACAAGAGAAGCTGGAAGAAGAAATTGTATGTCTGAGGAAGAAATTAGAAAGTGCTCAACAGAAAGTGTCTATATACCCTTCCCAAATGACAAGCTCTGGTAAGTTGAATGAAATCTTGGATGCTCAAAGATCTCCTCTAATAAAAAATGGGATAGGCTATGAAGGAGAATCAAGTAAAGGCAAAGAAAAGGAAAACAAAAATAGAATTGTTGTGAAAGCAAAGAAGGCTGATGAAGCAGCTCAAATAATTCCTACAAAGGAAGAAACATGTAATGAGAAATACAGAGACCAGAAGAAACCTCTAATAACAAAGATTTCCACAAATACTAAGACAACAGAGAAAGGATCATATACTCCTGATTATATCAAATTTAGGAACCATCAAAGGAGATTCTTGCCTTCTATGAATAATGCCACCTGTTATGTCTTCCACAAGCTGGGACACATTGCTACATATTTTCATGCAAGGAGGAGTAATTCAAACCAGCTAAAGATGCAAATAGTAAAGATACTGTCTCAAATAAACAACTGGAGAAGACAAACTCACATCAGGTATGCAAGTTGTTTCTATAGTTACTGTTTTTATTGTAAATATTTTGGCCATAAAATCATTGAGTGTAGAAAGTATGGACAAAGATTGATTTTCAACACTTCAAGGAGGTTTATGAATCAAAGAAATTTTGTTCACAACTCAGCAAAAAATATCACCAAATGTTATGTATGCAATCAAGTTGGACATACTTCTTCCAAGTGTCCTCTCAGAAGATGTAGCCCATCATCTCACAAAAGATACCAAACAAAAGGGTGCTTCTGGTGGATAAAGAAGGAGAATAAATGTGACTTGGCTCTAACTGCTCAAGACCTGAAAAGCCAATGGTACCTAGACAGTGGCTGCTCAAAACACATAAATGGAGACAAAAGCAAGTTTATAACTCTTAATGAAAAGAAATCTGGCAATGTTACTTTTGGAAATGATAAATCAGGTAAGATCAAGGGAAAAGGCTCAGTCAGCATAGACAATGGCAGAGGAAAGGCCCAAGATGTACTATTTGTAGATGGGTTGAAAGAAAATTTACTGAGTGTCAGTCAAATGTGTGACAAAGGTTGTGAAGTTCTTTTTAGAGCTCAAGATTGTGAAGTTAGATCAAGCACAACAGGAAAGACTCTACTCAAAGGTGTTCGAACAAAGAGTAAAGTGTACATAGTGAAAGAGGAGGATGAAGCCTGCCATCTTAGCAAACTTGGGGAGTCATGGTTATGGCATAGAAGATTGGGACATCTCAGCTTCGACCATATCATCAGACTGAGCAAGAAGAAAGCTGTCAGAAATATGCCAGAAATAAGAAGACCTTCAAATACCATATGCAAATCTTGTCAATTGGGGAAACAAACTCGCACGTCCTTTAAATCTAAAGATGAGCTATCAATAAGAAGACCACTTCAGCTTGTGCACATGGACCTATGTGGACCTGCTAGAACTAAGACACCAAGTGGAGAATCCTACTTCATGCTGATAATAGATGATTTCTCTAGAATGACATGGGTTTCTTTTCTCAAGAACAAATCAAAAGCACTGGAAAAATTTAAGATATTCAAAGCATTAGCCGAAAATCAAAGTGGATGCAAACTTAAATGTATCAGATCATACAGAGGAGGTGAATTCACAGATTATGACTTTTCATACCTATGTAACGAACATGGGATAAAGCAACAATTTACCATTGTAGGGACACCTCAGCAGAATGGAGTAGTAGAGAGACAAAACAGGTCTGTACAACAAATGGCCAGAGCTATCATGCAAGAGAGCAACATTACTCAAACCTTTTGGGCAGAAGTTGTACACATAGCAGTACATATTCTAAACAAAGCTCATTTAAGACCTAGTAATTAAAGACAACATGACTTATTAATATTAACAGCCAATCAATTTTAAAATTTTGAAGCATAAATTTTCCCTTAAAAACATTGATGAAAAATCACAGAAGTTGATGCAAAGGCAGATGAGAATATTACCAGGTCTGCATCAAGAGCAAAGATTCTCTAGGCTGCTAGCAAAATATAGAAAAATTGTAGAAATAGTCAAGACTGATGAAAACTCCCAAACAAGGTAAAAAAAAAGACCTGTTCTTTGCTTATTCAAAAAATCATAGAAGTAGAGACCAAAGATGACGATGAAACAAGAAACAGGTAAAATAAATGAAGCTAAAACCCCTGGAATTATAAAGACATCTGAAGACCAGAAAATAGTGAACTGCAATAGACAAGTCTGAAGACAAAGCATCTGTGATGATGAAGAGGTATACATACATTTCATATTATCTTTCTGATAAATAAAAATTTGAAGAAGCCAGAAAGGACAAGTCTTGGGTAAAAGCAATGAATGAAGAATTGGACCAAATTGAAAAGAACAATACCTGGGAACTAGTTCCTAGACCAATTGAGAAAAATATCATTGGCTCAAAATGGGTATTCAAAAATAAAATGAATGAGGAAGGACAAGTAATCAGGAATAAAGCCAGACTTGTCTGCAAAGGATACTCACAAATTGAAGGACTTGATTACGATGAAACATTTGCCCCTGTAGCCAGAATGGAAGCTATCAGAATGTTCCTAGCATTTGCATGCTATCAAAACTTCAAAGTATATCAAATGGATGTAAAATATGCATTTCTGAATGGAGACTTAGAAGAAGAAGTCTACATGGAACAACCAGAAGGCTTCTCATTGACAAACAAAGAAGACTATGTGTGCAGACTGAAGAAGGCCTTATATGGACTAAAACAGGCTCCCCATGCTTGGTATTCAAGACTGGATAAATATTTGCAAAAAAAAGGCTCTAAGAGAGGTGGAGTAGACAATAATCTATACATAAAATCCCATGAAAATGAACTCCTGATTGTTGTAGTATATGTTGATGACATCATGTTTGGTAGCAACAGAGAAGAACTAGCAAGAGGGTTTGTTGATGAGATGAAAACAGAGTTTGAAATGTCCATGATTGGAGAGCTCAGTTTCTACTTGGGACTACAAATTCAGCAAAAGAACATAGGTACATTCATCTCACAAGAAAAATAATTAAAGGAAATGCTGAAAAAAGTTCAAAATGGAGGACTGCAAACCTGTGTCAACTCCCATGACCACAAGTTGCAAGCTATGTACTGATGATGGGTCTGCTGATATAGATCAAAAACTCTACAGATCCATGATTGGAAGTCTATTGTATCTGACTGCATCAAGACCAGACATCATGCTAGCAGTAGGACTAGTGGCTAGATATCAAGCAACACCTAAACAAAATCACCTTCTTGCAGTCAAAATAATATTCAGATACCTACAAGGAACAACACAATATGGACTTTGGTATCTTAAAAGAAAAAACTTCACTTTATCAGCATACACAGATGCAAATTGGGCCAGCTATGTGGATGACAGGAAGAGTACAAGTGGAGGTGCATTCTATCTAGGAGAAAGTCTAGTGGCATGGTTAAGCTAGAAACAAACATCTATCTCCCTATCTATGGCAGAAGCAGAATATATTGTAGCAGCAGCATGTTGTACACAAGTCATGTGGATGAAGCAAACTCTTCAAGACATGAAGGTAAACATTGATTAACCTATCTCAATTAAATGTGATAATACAAGTGCTATAAGTATATCTAAAAATCCTGTGCTTCACTCAAAAACTAAACATATTCCAATCAAGTATCATTTCCTCTGAGAACAAGTGGCTCAGAAGATAGTAAAACTGGAGTACGTATCAACAAAAGAACAGATAGCAGATATATTTACTAAACCGCTTGCTAGAGAACCATTTCAATATTTGAGAGATAAACTAGGGGTAGTATCTGGAGATGCTACTCTCTGATAAAGGGAGAAAGAACAATTTCAGGGGGAGAACAGGAATGAAAATAGCATTCCAGGGGGAGATTAGCCAAGCAAGGAAAAATTGAAATAGGTCCTTAGGGTCAAAGGATTATGGAAAGAATACAAGTTCAAACAGTCTCAAAAGTGTTCTCTCAACAACTCTTTTACACCAGCTTGGAGCAGCAAGGTACATAGTCAGAAGAAGAAGACCTAAACACATCTCAGAGAGAAGAAATGCAAAGACAGAATCTATACTAAGAAACGTGCAACCCTTTGCCAATGATGTCAAAGGGGGAGACTAGAAAATCAGGTAATAGAAGAAAGGGTCTTCTAAGAGAAGCTAGACAGAGGAAGACTTGGAGGAAGCATTGGATTATTGGTGGATGTGTTTCCATCAATGCCAAAGGGGGAGACTGTTGGAAATATTGTCATTGATGGCAAAAGGGATGGAAAAGGAGGAGTACCTGAACCAACAATGAGGCAAAGTAACAAACATGAAGCAAAGAGGTAGCAGAGAAATCAAGGACAGACCTGCTTAGAGAACTGCAGAGGCTGCGTAGACCTGTCGTAGAGACAGAGAAAGGAAAAGGGCCAAGAAATTGTAAAATATGGTCGATATGTTGTAAGTACTTTACTGTATAAGTGTAGGATTGTTCAGTATAATTGGTTGGATTATGTATATATAAAAATCCGTGGTTGTAGTATGTGTATATAGTCCGCTTGAACTCTCTGTGGGAGTACGGATTCATAATTCAGGACTCATGAGCAACTGTTATTTAATGGTGGAGAATGCCTTACATCTTTGAGAAATTATATGAGATTTAGAATTTGGCTTGTGTATGGAAATTGAAACACATATACCCCGTAATTAGTTTAATGATGTGATGTGCATAATTGGGGAGACTCTCTATATAGACGGAGTGAGGTTGAATTAATGTTCGGGCACTGTGTTTATAATCTAGGAATACAGTAAAATGGTCCTATTCCTTGACTGAGTATAGAAGCGAGACTATAACTTGGTGCAGTATTGGTTCGAAACTGATTGAACCAACTGGGCTGAGGAAGTGGTGAAGGTACGAATGACGACGGAACACGAAGCTGGATGGAACCTGGAGTAAACCAACGGAACCACGAGGAGGAACAGGGAACAGTAATGGAGGTTTCTGGTATTCATCGCACCACTCTTATACGGAAAGTGGTATTGAAAATTTCGGAGCGATTCCATAGAAGGGCCGACACATGGCTCCAAAGGCTCGGGGAAAACCACTTCCAATGTGTGCCATCGCGCGTTAATCATCGACCAAAGACCCCGCGTGATATCGATACAAGCCGTTGATTTGGAGGCTCGATATCTAACGGTGATCGCTCGCAGGATTTGTACGAAGTTTAATTAAAGGTACAGTGTATGCATTCCACGATTGTATTGTGGGCCCAGGGCCTAAGTACTATTATAAACATTTGATTTTAATGCGTCAGTTATTAAAATAAGGGTCGACGATAAAAGTTGAAGTTTGTAACATATTACATATCACCAAGGATCTTAACGTTGATCGAATACAATATAGTTTATTATATGCGTCCGCTGAGGGTTAAACAAGTTATGACATTTATGCATGATATGCCTCATTTTATAATATGGAACATGGTGGTATGTTGATAGAACGTCAACGTTATAAGCATTGCTCCTACTTTAAGGCTGGAAAGGTCCGTATTAGCGTTGGTAACTCATTCTAAACTCCAGCTCAATGAACGGAGGGGGTACACATACCTTGAGATATTATGTGCGTATAATGTTTGAATATGAGACGTGGGTGTCATATGTATTGTGGATGGTTGAGTGCATTGGTTCCATTTTGACAAAGGACTTGCTATATTGGGAGATATAAGGGTTGCCTTTAGGCCTATGAAAATTATCAAGATATTCATTAATCAAATTATAGGAATTTGATAAATGGATTGAGGAAAGGATTAAGAAAACCCTTATTGAAGAAACAAACAGGAACTGAATGTAGGAGAAAATGAAAAAGGGAGTAAGGTTAAATGAATGTGTATGGAAAAGGAAAAGAAGAGGAGAGCGTGCAGAGATGAAAGCTTGGTGAACAGAAATATATACAGGAATGATTTGGACATGTGAATAAGCATAGAAAACAGGAAATGCGCAAAAGACAGTGAACAAAAATAGGCAGGACAGTGGCATGACTACTACAAAAAAGACGAATCCAGTAAAGCCAAAATCTAGAAAAGGAGCTAAGAGAAAATGCATTGTGTAACTGAAAATGTAAATAATTTTTGTTTATATTGTTTGTGATGCAAAGGCAAGTATCCTAAGGAAAAGAAAAATCCCGTTGTAGCATAGAAATTTGTACATATTTTTAAATTGAGTTGGATAAAGGAATGAGAAGATAGAAGTCAAAAAGTCAGGACTATTCACTTCAAATTCTCTGAGGAATGTAAAGAGTCATGTGATGAACTCTATAAATAATATCACACTGATATGAAAAAAAAGAAAAGAGAGAAAAAGTGAGAGAGAGGAAGAGAGTGTGAAGAATAGAGAAGGCAGAATATAAAATATTGAGACAGAGAAGATTAAGAGAGGCAGAGCAGAAACAGATGCTACAAAATAGAGCTGATATCTGAGGTAAATCAGCAAACATTCAGTTTGATATATTGAGGAAGTTGGAGCTTCCCTATCAAGTTGCAACTTGATAGTTGTCAGTTGTAGCTGACTGAGGTTGAAGCCTCCTGTAGGTTGGTGCCTGCAGAAAAACAGTGGTGAGAGGGAGTTGGAGGTTGCCTTTGCATCACAACAATAATGAGATGTGGTTTTCTCCCTTTATGGGTTTCCACTTATATCTAGTGTCTCTGTGCATGATGTTTATATGTTGATCTGATTTATATCTTCTACTTAATACCTACTACTCTCATATTAAAGTCTGCCATTATATTAAATTAATATTTGCTGTTCACGGTCTAAGATTACTCACATATTAAGTTGGACATGAAATGAAGGTGTATGTTAGTTTTAATAAAAGGTTTAAAAAATCCATGAATGTGTTAAAGGCGGATTCACCCCCCCCCCCCCTCTCAGTTTAACTAAGGGTTCAACAGTCTTGTCATTTGGTATTGTCAAATATGCCAAATCACAGGAACCCCAACAGGCATATTTAAGGATTGGCATGGAGACCCATACATGATGCAGTTATTGATTTTAAGTGTGGTTGGCTGATTGGGATGGTTGTATAGTCTTCCTTTTAGAAATACTTGGATTAATTGAAATTTTAATAGGTTGTTTAATTTTCATGCAATTTGTCAGTTTTTATTAAAATTTTAGTGAGGGGATGACTTCAGGTAGAGATTTGGGCTCCATCCTATTACAATGCATTTCTTTAGAGTCCTCTGTACTCGTAACCGAGATCTAAGAATGTAGCATGAGATCCAGTCTATTCTGGAATTTGAGCTAAGTTGATTGGACAAAGATGTTGGTCATATTTTTCAGGGCTAAATATTGTTGATTTGGAGGAGTTAGATTCATGGCTTAGGATTCCCTCCAAAACTACATGGTGAAGAAACGATGATGAATGGATTAGAATATGACAGTGCCTCCTTAATAGTACCCAGGTTCAGAAAAATATTTCCCAAACTTGTGCTAACTTTCTGGTTTAGAGTGGACGATATTGTTTCTATGACACTTTAGTAGGAATAATGGGAATAAGAGATGATGTTGTGGACAGTAAAGGAAATGGGTTTGCTGCCATGCGTTTCTACCAGAACTTTGGTCAATTCTAATGGCCATAACATCGATGATTTCCATGTGCTGACTTTAAGAGGTACTCTTTTAGGGCTCAGAACCTTGTAATTTTGTGGGTTGTGTCAAATTGATTAGCTCTATTGGTTGGGTTGTGCTTATTGAAATGGTTTAGTATATATACCCCATCCCACCCTATAAATCAAGAGTTGTTGTGATAATGGAATCCATTGTTATTGGTTTGGGTATGGAAGCCTTTCATTAATATTTGGGTAGATTTCATTGTCAAAGAGAACCAAACCTCTTATGCTTTGGAGATAGTGTGCGTTGTATCAGGCAGCGCAGTAGCAAGAACTTTGGGTATAAAATATTTTGGGAGATGGTAATATGGTATTCTTCACGGCCTGGTTTGGGTAAACTAAGAAATTGGAACATATATTCTCTGTGAAAATTGTAAAACAGATTTGATATTTTAAGAATGCATATGGGTGAATATGCACTGTGTGTAAAATTGGTGAAATTAGTACATATGTGTTGTGTGTAAAATTTTCTCAAATTCATTCAAATCTAAAAGATCAGGTTTAGAAGTTTTGTGTAGGGAAGTCACATTCTGGAATGCAGTAAATAGTTACTGGACAAATTCATTGATTAGATCTTGCATATCTGAAGATAATCAAGGCCGATGCATTAGATTCATGACTTTGTATGGCCTAGATAATCACATGGCTCAAAGCAGGGACTAAGGATCATGTAAGTATTATAAAACAACATTGCCTCCTCAATAGTGTTAAGCTTCACACAATTATTAGCCAACCTTATACTACATTGCTAGTTCGTGGATGGTCCTTTGGCTTTCTGGTACAAAGAAGGGCAATGAGAGAATATATTGTGGAGAGTTATGAAAGTGGGTTCTACTTCCATTGAGTTCCTAACCAAAGCTTTGGTCAATTCTGATATTGGTAAAAGCCATGTTTTCCAAGTGCTAATATTAAGAGGTGTTGTTCCAGACTTTAGAAACTTTTCCTCTATAGTCATTTGTGTCAATTGATTTGCTCTATTATTTGAGTTGTGATTATTTCTTCTACAGGAGGCACTGGAAAATGGGTTTTATGTTATACATTCCAAGTCAACCTCTAAACCTAGTGTTGTTGTGATATTTGACAGCCATTGGTATTGGTTTGGGCATGCACTATTTACAGTTGTATGTGGGGACATTGCATTGTCTAATTACTTTACGCTTGTTCCTCAAGGTAGTTTCTCTTAAGACTAAGAGGAAGAGAGTGAGTTTCAGCATGCAATATAAGATTGTAGTTTGAATGGGATATACATTTTATTTATATAATCTCTATTCATTCTCACTTGATTGATATAATTTATCTTACGATTGGTTTCCATTTCCATTTGAATCTAAGATCAGATGAATCAAATGCATTAAGAAATCATCATTTAGGTAGTTCGACGTGTGAGAAATAGAGAAAAAATGCTCTACCTGAAGCTGTAATAGATGTAATATGATTTTATTTTGAAGAATATTTTGAGCCTAATACCTGTTATGAATGTAAACATTTATGCTAAATATATGGATAAGTCAAATTCGATATATCGCCCTGGGATGCCTCTGTTGAACATATCTAGCTGTAGTAAATGAGCATAAGATTTAAACAACGAAAAGTGAAAACAAGAAAAAATAAAGAAAGACTATTAAGGGGAAATTCAATCAGAAACCTTGGGGATGACGTCACAGTAATCTAACCTAACCTACTGCTATATTTTTATGATAATATGGACTTCTCTAATGTTGTTTTCTTTGAATCAAATCATTGTTATTTTTCACTGTAAAGGTGCTGTGTATCATGTCTTTATGATCAATATGAATATTATTTACTCTGGATTCTATGTTATCCTGAAGTACACAGGAACAAAGAGCACCCTTTAGGGGTTTATACCCCCTTCCCATAATTATAGGATTAGGCTATTACCCCCATACAAGTTAGGTCAATTCTCAAGTCTGAGATGCCCCTCAAGAGGTCACCATCTTCGAGTATCTTGACCACTGCTCGACGATGCCCTCAAGTTAGGTCACTGGTTATATTCCCCCAGCCCTTAGTAGGTCAGGTATGTGCCATCCTATGATGCCTTCTATGTGCTACCCTACGTCTATGACCCCCATCGTTTTGTTCCTGTGTACTTAGGCAATTTCCTAAGTACACAAAGAGCCCCCTTTAGGTGTTCATAGCCCTTCCCATCATTATAGGATTAGGCCATTACTCCCATACAAGTTAGGTTAGCTCTCAAGTCTGAGATGCCCCTCAGGAGGTCACCATCATTGAGTATCTTGACCACTGCTTGGCGATGCCCTCAAGCTAGGTCACTGGTTATATTCCCATAGCCCTTTGGAGGTAAAGTATGTGCCATCCTATGATGTCTTCTATGTGCCACCCTACGTCTAGGGCCCCCATCGCTTTGTTCCTGTGTACTTAGGAAATTTATCCACATATGCTAATATTTAGTAGCAAGATATTTTATTTAGCCTTTATTTCTTTCTGTTTATTATGATCGAACTATTTCCTTACATCTTCCATAAATTGGAGTTATGATATGATTTTCAATTCTTCATTTTACACAATTAATTGTGTTACAAAGATTTTTTATTGACCTCCTTTGTTACTGATTTAAATCTTTTGTGTCTTCTGGGTGATATAGAAATGGAGCCATGTTGTCTATATAATAAATCTATATCAGATAGCTCAATTACAAGCTGCTAATGCATACACACCAATGATTATACACATGATATTTTAACTCAAAAAAATCCCCTTAAGTAAAAAGTTTGCTACTTTGTCTTTTGTTTCTTATTCTTACATAATATACATCTGTGAACTCCCTAGGATGGAATTATTTTTCTGCCTCCTCTAGAAGCTGCTCAATTTTTATGTTTCTGACCCATGTGCCCCTTCTTTTTTCTCCATCCTATTTGCCTTTGCAAACTCTCATGTTCCTTTTCAACAACTCTCTCTGTTTTTCTCTGCTGTCCAATTCGTTGGTTATTTGATTAGGTTTAGTTATTTATATAGTACTTGATGGCTCTCATGAGAATTAATAATATATTTTGGTGGATTATAAATTTTTATTTTATTATTTCATGAATATTTTACTTGGTAATCTCATAGTTAGCCCTCCTGTTTTGCTTTACACTGAGAAAATTTATGGAATGTATACTGGCCATACCTCCTCTATTTGGGAGGTTACAGGTTCAGCACTAACTTAATATGTTGAAGAGGAGTGTGGTTTATTTTGGGTCATCTCCTCCATTAATATCACTTAGCTATGCTTAGAATTTTACCTTCTAAACCATTCTCTAGACTTTCGGACCTAAATTTATTCAAGGAACAGAGATAAGGATGGCCTAACAACTTGGCCTTATGATACTTTTCATCATTTCATATCATAAATACAAACTTGACTTCTTGGTCCAACTATTAGGCTCTCAACTCGGATGCTTTTCCTCTAACTTGTGCCAAAACAATATCAAAAAATACAAAGACAAAAACCTCATTCTTACTTTTGTTCCTGTTTAGTTCTACTCATTTGAGGTATGTGAGGTTCTCTTGAGGAGAGATCTACTCTTGTTGGATTTATAATATTATACTCTTCTTAGTAGTTTGTCTTTTCAAGCTTAACCCACAGATCGTTGTTATGGCCTAGGTCAGAGAAAGTAATTTGAGTAGTCATGCATATGCATTGTCTTAGAGACATTACATGTCAAAGTTTTTCCCTTTGCAGCAAGCAAAAGGCCTCTAACTCTAGATCATTGTATAGATGTAGTGTTTTGCCATCAATTATTTCTTTCTGGATTTTTCACCTTCGAAGAGTCATCATACATAAATGGTCTTATTGGATAAGCAAGCTAACTATGGTCTTAAATTGTAGTAGCACAATTATCACCTCAAAACTCGGATTGCACACCTTACATATATTTTGATTATCCTTAATCCCTTCAAAACATAACTCTTTGGAATGTTTTAATCCCAATTGGTAATTTCTTTTAGAGAGTCTTAATCCCAATTTGTGAATTTGTATTTTGAAAAATATATTTAGATCTTTGATGTCCAATGGTACTTTCCTTATGCATTCAGAAGGGTCTGTACCACTCCCCTGGTCTATCAAGATGAAAATTGCATTAGGTGCAGCAAAAGGTCTGGAATTTCTTCATGGAGGGGCTGAAAGACCAGTGATTTATCAGGATTTTAAAACATCCAATATTCTGTTGGATTTGGTTTGTACCTAAAACTTCAAAATTATGAGATGGCTCAGTGTTACAATTTGGATTCTATTAAGTCTTTACGGAGAGATATGTACTTGGTGCAGGAATACATTGTGAAGCTGTCTGATTTTGGACTAGCAAAAGATGGACCTGAGGGAGACAACACCCATGTTTCAACTCAAGTTATGGGAACATATGGTTATGCTGCTCCAGAATATGTAATGACTGGTGAGCATTTTAACCAGTTTAAAACCTATGGAAATGATATCTTGGTGAGGAAATTTTAATATTGATACAAATCAACAAGATTTCTAGCCTCTTTAAGGGTCTTTTCTAGTAAATGGGGCAAGCAGAAAAACTGACAAGTTTTTTTTGGGAGAATTTTTCAAGTCTTGTCCTATTGGCATAATGTTGAATGTAGACCAACCAATTTTCAGGGCTCATGACAGTTTATATGAGGTTTAATTTTCCTTAATTTATTAAAAAGGTATCTAAACATGCATATGTATCATGCATACATGTTTTATAGTCTATAAAACATTGTTTCAGATGACTAAATACCCATACCAATAGAGATTTAGTTGAGGAAAGATCAAGGATTCGAGTAGCTGGAAGGCCATTGGTCTGTCACTAGGCTTAGTATTTATTTTGATGTATCCAGTGGGGAAAAATGTTTTCATCCTATGAATGCAAGCACTACTTTGTTTCATTTCTTTGTGCTTATTTTTTAAATCTAGTGTTAATAATACACTGCTTGACTTCTTTTCTCAATGGGATTTATTCCTTGGCATATTAATCGTATCTAGAAATATAATCAACAAATAAACATGACCATTAAAAGTTAAAACCATCATTTTAATAAACTTGAATGATCACTATGCTTTGCAACCATGTTTGGTTTCCCCTAATAACCTTTACATCACATGCACTCAATATTGGTTTAGGTAACTGTATTACTTATCTTTGGAGGTGACTCATCTCGTCAGGTCCAAAATCCATCAAACACACATCTTCATCATGGCTTCACTTCCTCATTTATTTTGTCTCTCCTCAATTACCATCACCAACCAGATTAGGTTTTTCCATCATCAACCACAGTAGGAGTCTTCCTTATATAATTTTAGACTCATGATTATACCAAATGTTTAGTATGAATACATTGAAAGTGACGAGCTTGGAAATGAAAGCGAGTCAGAGTCAACAAATACATAATATGTGCCACATGATAAATAAATAAGAGAAAAATATTGAAAAATCCCAACAGTGATGGCATGATAGGAAATGTCATTAAAGCTTCTATTCAAGCCATAGTCATATGTACATATATAGATGCAATCCCCGAAGATGGAGTTACGGTACATAACATACAATGATGTTTCCTTCACTTGTAATGATAACTCGATACTGGATAGACAATGGAGGGTATAGATAGTGATAACACTACCATTCATCCAACTATTTATACCTGGTTTTCCTTTTGATTAGTTCATGGCCAAAATTGAGATGTGCAACTGTGCTATTCATTTAACTAGAAAATGCACACTTTTGAGGAATTGAAGTAGGCATAGCGATCTTTGTTTGGGAGACTTTTATGACTATTGAAGGCTCTGTTTTACACCTAAGGTTGACACCTGTATGGAATCTCCAAATTGATTACACATCCTATTCATGGTGAAGATGAGCATAGCAGTTAGGATTTACGAAAGTTTTTTTGGGGATTGCAATTACTGTTATGACAGCAGAGAAGAGCGCTGCCATATGCAGACCTGTTTTGATGGTAATAAAGGAGCTATTTCCAGTGGAGCAAGGGCATATTTATATCATGCTGAGTGGCAGTCACATCAAGAACTTAATACTTGCGTGGGGGTGCTCAAGTGGGAGTTACAGAAAACAAGTTTGAAGAGATTCCTGAGCAGCGTTAAACTGGAAGTTGCACCAACTATTATAAGGGAGGTGCATTTGTTTGTAAGGTTATGTGTTATCCCAATGATGGCACTTGCATAGGTTATTACATAACAAAGGTGCTCAATAAGGAGTTATAATCATTCATCGTACGATGTTTTTATGGCAGCATGTGGGGCTAACTCCAGGGAGTTACTCATACTTTTCTAAGCTTGAGAATGGTGCTGATCCCAAATCTCAATGAACAATGTGCTTGTAAAGACTATAACAGGTTTGATCATTGGAAGGAGCTTTAGCATTTTTCATCCTTCTTCCTATATTTTCTCATAATTATGTCTTTGGCATTCTGTTTTTATGTTTATTTTTGCATGAGACTGATCCCACACTCTAGGTGCATCTGAATATTGTGGCTATGCTTATAGCTCACTTTGATATAGAAAATGGATTTCAAGTTTTATTATAGTATAACTGTATAAGTTATATTGACTAGACACTTCTCTACAATTATTTTCATCAATTGAAAGACTTGAACTCTTTTGGTGGTGGATTCATGTTCATGTGTGTGTGTGAAGGCTCAGTTTTCTCTATTTCTTTTCTTGTTTTCCAGTTGAAATCAGGTTGTCAATTTAGCTAGTTAGTTTCAATACATTCCTCTAACTATTTTTCTTCTTTATTCATTTCCTTACCCCCTCACGAGGCACTAGATTTTATTATACGATCTCTGTTCTAAGAAATTTATTCAACAGATCCTAAAAGTCAAAATCTTCTATTATAAAGCAAAAGGTCTCACTTCCCTGCATGTTTTTCATTGCAGTCTCAAACAGGATAGAAAAACCTCTTTTGAGCTTGAAAAAATTTTCCCAAGCATCCCCTCCACCCCTTGCTCAAGTGGGCATGAATCAAGAAGAAGCAAGAGAAAGAAGGTTTAAGCACTCACATACTTTCGAAACATTACATTTGAGGCCTCACAATTTTTGGTGATAAAAAAACTTTAATCTAACTCGTAATATCTTTGCGTTGTTTTCTATTTTAGAAACATATTCTTTCTTGTAATATTTCCCTAGGTTAGAGTTATGGTGGTTAATTTTGACTTAGTGATCCCTTAGTGGTCATTAATGTCATTTATTATACACCATTAATGGGTTATTAATTAGTCCCCATTGGTTGTTAGGGTTACATAATCTAACTCTAAAAGCTATAATTGAGGTTTCAATTCACTGAAGAGTATACTTATAATTAGCCCAAATGAGTGAAATTTTAATAAATTTACCAAAAAAATGAGTTAGTCTAGAACTGAACCTTTGGTAAAGGGGGTTTCTATGTATTATCTTATTAAAACCCTTTACAAAATAAACCAAGAAAGGATAAAATAGAAAATGCGAAGCCACACAATGTATCTAAGGTGTTTGCAAAATAAATGTTCTAGTATGGCGTAGAGTGATCTAACAGTTCAACAACAACTTGAAATAGAGAAGAGGCTAGCCTTTTATAATTTACTTTGTAACAACTAGATAATAGCTAGTTCAACCTCTCTCTCAAATAATATTTTACTTGTCGTCCACATGTTGGAGACTAAGTAAATTATAACAAAATATATTTTTAATACAATAATTCACTAAAACTATAAACAAGAAGAACAGTAAGACTGAAGCCAATATATATGAGTATGCCAATATCTCTCAGTATGTGGAATGAAGGATCTATGGGGATAGAATCAAAATCCTTTTTGAAAGTCTATGAAACAATAGAAAACTTTCTAGGAGCAATTTTGGGCTTCTTCAATTGTGGTATGGAGTGTAAAGATGTGATTAATAGTCTAGTGCTCAGGTTGGAATCTAGCCTTTCCTCGAGCTCTATGTTTCCTCTGCCCAAGATCCATAGAGAGTTGCAAGTGGAGGGATGCAACATAGAGCTTCAAAAAGAAAATCACCACAAATAGGTCCAATGGACTACAAGGTACATCATAAATAGTATTTAGTGCGAGCATGAGTGCAGCTCCTATAAAAGGCATATCTAACTTCTTAGATCAAATACCTAAAGGGTCAAATTCTTCATCTAAGATATAAAATGTTACAAATTTGAGAGTCCCAAAGAAGAAAGGGTCCCTCTGAAGAACTTGAGAATCAGGAGAAATATCTTGATTGAAGGTTTCCTGAAGAAAGCAATCAATTTTTGGAGGATCTATCACCTACTAATTAGGGAGGACTAGGAGAAAATTCCGGCCTCTAAAACTGTATTACCAGTGGGTGAATATCTCCTACCATCTGAAGTTAAAGTGAATAATTCCCTAATAGAGAACTTTGGATAAATTATAAGATCTGATCTTGTGCATCTAGGATACTATTTTCAGAGACCTGGATTAGTGGGAAGGAGGGTGTCTTATGTGATTGTAAAAAGGACCTAGACAGAGACACTATTGCAAGGGTCTCATGGGTGGAGGTAAGGGGTCTCCTCAAGATCTCATGAATCTACATATTGAGGTGGCGCTTCTCTCTGCCTGTAACTTGTTGCTTCTGTGTGTGAGCTCTACAAAGGAGGGAGGTGATCATCCTTTTGTGTGGATTGATGGGAGTTATTCTAAGGCTCCTCCATTTGAGTCTGTTGTGTTTGGAAAATCTGACAAGTCGAATTGTGCCCTGACTGGATTAATTTACAGCATCAAAGCTTCTTTATTCAACATAACAAAAAATATACTTTTGCAAGTGATACTATTGTTGAAGTCATATAAGGAAGCCTCTCTTGCCTGCATATTAGATAAAACCTTTGTACACTGCAAAAATTTGTAGTGATATCTTTTGCTAATATTTTTCTAAGTGTTTTCTTCCACTTCTAACATCAACATCTACAATGCATATAACATATAAAATTCTAATATAAGTTCATACATTTTGGTGCTCTCTCTAAAAAAGGTTCTGAGAAATCCCTAAGCTCAGAAATATTTACTTCACTGAAAACTATCAAGTCTTTGCATTTGAAATAATTTGAACAAGAATAGTTTTCCTTCCCATAAAACATATCGGTCCCCACTTTTTTTACCATATTCTTCATCTCATGGATATATTTGCAGAGTAGTAGCAAGTTCTAATAATTTTTTATAATCTATATTTGCACGAAAATATTTTTGCTAGAGTTTTCTCTTCATGGATTTTGTGTAATGGGTCTGTTTAAATTTTAATATTGTGTTGCCTTCGTGATCACTAATCAAATTCATCACCACTACTACACATGGGATCATCACCAGGAGTTACATAAACATCATCTAGCTCAGAGTCTGAGGACTCCTCAAACTCCTCTCCAACCTCAATATCAGTGCTAGTAGTAGCATGAGCAACAACACTACACTTAGCAGAACTAGAAGAACGCATTTTCCAAACTGCACGAGAACTACTTCCCTCATGAGTCACCATGTTCCATGCTTGGTCTTAGTGGTTCGTTTCCTTCAAATCCTGGTTCAACTACCATATCTTCATTGGAACCAACACCTCGAACTCTACTAGACAACGATTCACCATTTTTTACTAGTGATTTGCCATTTGTATAGGTGATTATATATGCATGTTATATTATTAATAAAATCACCTTCCATTTGTCCTATGTATCATGGGGATTTGCCCATTTATTATACATATAAATTTAGGGGGTTCTTAAAATTTTCCATGTTCTTGCCTTGACACAGAAAACGCACGAGATGGTACATGGTGGTACAACAGTAACAAGGGGTATCCAATGGTGTACAAGGGTATGTCGCAGTGTGCAGTGGCATGTCTAGGAGTACATGGATGACCGGTGGTATGCGGGGGTGTATGGTGCTGCACAATGGGGTCTTAGAGTATTGCGTCCAAGAAGATTCATGGATGAATACATCAGACATACCTTTGGGGCTAGTTCACCCAGGATCGACGGGGAGACAAATGAGCAAAGCTTGATGATATCCCTATGGACTCACATGCCTAACCCTCTTATACATCACTCATGGGCACAGTCAAATTTTTTTTTGTCCTTTGATACTCTGGGCATGAGCAGAGGGGTATGCGAGGCTCACTTAAGATATTTGGATGACACTCAGCACACTAGGGGAGAGATATTCTCAGTAGTGGCATTGGGTCGATGTACTAGTTAACAGCCATAGGTTGGGGGATGAGATGGTGATCTGCAGGGGTGGCATATCAGTCATCACTGAGCCTACGCCTAGGGAGCGGGTCACGAGGGAGACATGCATCATTCTTTTCGCAGGGCATGTCGAGACCATGCATGAGCAGAGGATATTGGGTACAACTGAGGTAGCATCCTAGTATGTGTCTAGGCTCCAGACAATGTATCGGCACATTATTGAGAGGGTGGATGGCAGATCCAGTGGAGATGGTTGGCAGGAACAAGAGGGATCCACATACCTTGAGTCGATTTCTAGTATCAGATATCCATCTATTGGTTGCATTCAAAGGGTGGCTATTTGTCACATGTGGCTTCTAGCAGTCATCGGTACTACACAGTGGCAGGAACAGGGCAGGTTAGCACACATCAAATTTTCACATGATATATGCACCCTCTATATTGGTCACATGCAGGGACTAGAGATGAGGCACGAAAGGATTCCTGCAATTGTCAGAGCTATGGTGCAGCAAGTCTGACTATGGGAGGCAAAGATTCAGCTGATTGATAGACCATTCTGTCTCATGGTGGTCAGATTCGGGATAGAGATTGATGTAGCTCATTATTGGGTTGGCACTTAGAGGCCTCCATCGGGTGGTGAGGTCAAATTTCTCTGTTGCTGCATAGGATCAGAGTTAGATGTGGAGAGGTAGATATTGGCATCAAGGTGATGCCTGGGTAGGATGAACTTGGCTCTCACTGACCTTCCACCACTAGGCCTCAAGAGAGGAGGATATGATCTACACACGGTGGGGAGTATGACATAATCAGAGTAGTGCAGCATCAGCACAGTGGCACCACTATGAGTTCGGTAGGGGGCCTAATCATCACCACTCTTTACAGCTCAATACCCCTTAGGGATAAGCTGGCTACCATAGGGGGGAGATCCTGTAGATATTCCATTGGTCTTTAGTAATTCCCCGATGTCTTGGGGAACCTCGATAACTTGGTAGGTGGGCTAGCAACATGATATACTAAGAAGCTCATGATATACGAAGAATCTATCTCTGTAGGGATTAGGTGGTATCTTCAAGGGTATACTCTTGGAGTGCAAGGGATGAACTACTTGGTAGGGAAACTTCATAAGGAGTGGGGCACAGTGCCATATCATCATGATTCCCTACTCACTGATGGTGTGCAGAGGGATTTTGTTACTTATGCCTGGTAGGATGGTGAGTGGATTAGGGGGATCTTTATGTTGGACAGGATGGCTTGGAATCCTGGTATTGAGGGATCTCTTCATATCAGGGTGATGCAGAGATCAGGGATGATTCAGTGGCACATCTGGGACCCTGGAAAATTTTGCAGTGACCGTATGGGAGCGTTAGCTAGAGAGGATGCTTGTTCAGGAATTGCTCGAGGACAAATAATTTTTGGAGGGAGGACTGCAATATTCCAAATTAGTAGTCAGCTATTTGGAATATTAATTTTGATTTATTTTGGCATTCTTAATTTTGGGTGAAAATAAAGTGGGTTGGGGATCTAGAAATAATAATTAAGCCAAATAGATTATTTTCTTAAATTCCCTAAGGGAAAATTGCGGTTCTAGTGGTGGGGTCAAATTAGCCTTAGGTGGCAGCGTAGAAGAGGCACGAAAAGGACAACGTGGGATTGGCTAAAGGAAGTTAGCACGTGATTAGTCAGGGATAGGCAGCGCAGGCCAAGGTAGGACCTAAGGTATACGTTGGGCCTCAATGGATAAAATGAAGAAGGGAAGGCTCATTTGGCATTCATCCATTCATCTTCTTACTCTTGGTCATTTTGACTGAAGCACGCTTGAGCCGAACAACCAAGTCTCCAGTGTTGTTTAGTACACGAGATCTTCAAGTGGAGTTCTCAACCTCTACCTCAGGGGACTTCGAGTGCCTACTTAGGAGAGGAGTTTTAAATTTTGGTGGGGGGAATTACACAATATTAGCAACAGGAAGAGCGTATCCCCTTCAAGACTGTGCAAAGGTAGAGTAGGCTACATAATGATTTCATAGTTCAATTCAGTGTGGGTGTCGGGAGTGTGGAGAGTAACAGAGTTTCAACAAGAGATATGGAGAGGAGAGTAGCCACCTCGTACCAGGGATTTTGGTAGCACTCCAGAGGAATTTTCCAACAGATTCATCCAGAGGTTCGATTTACCTAGCAACGTAGTGAGCCAAGCCCAAGAGAGCCAGATTTCAAAGTCAAGCTTTGGGCAAACCCTTTCTAGGTTTTTCTGGGTTTATTGAGGAGAAGCCAAGATTAATTTGGCATAACTTTTTGGGCAGGTTCGAGGCTTCAAACAAAGATCCTAACACCACCAACAATGAGAGGAGTGAGAGGAAATTGGGCCAAAATTATGGGGTCAAAATCTGGCCAAATCCTTGTGGTTTTTGTGGGTTTGGTGAGTAGAGTTCGGGGTTAAAAGCCTAGAATTTTATGAGCAGAGGAAGCAACCCAACCAATAGTCCAAAGTCAGCCAACAACAACATTTCTGGGCTAGGCAGCGTAGAGACTGAGCCACACAACAACACTTTCAGCCAGATTTTGTGCTTGGGTTTGAGTTGTTCTTCAAGCCTGCCTTGAGGAGGCCCATGTGCAAACTTTCCAGCACCTCAATTGTACTCTTTCCCCATATATTAATAAAATGTCTCAGTAGTGATTTTGGCTCCAGTTTTAGAATTTAATTGGTGTTTGCATTTTTGCTTATCTATTTGCACTTTTATTACTGTTAATCCCCATTTGTGATATTACAGTTTTGTATTGATCATGGAAAATTTACTCATGCATTCAACCAAATGTAAAGAGACATACAGTCATGTAAAATAATCAATGGAAAATACCAATAAAGAGAAATTGTGTTAGCTGATTTACTATTCCATAATCACCATCAAAGCCAATGGAAAAACCCAAAGGCAATGACATATAGATATAAGAAAGTCTACCATTCTTCTACAATGTGTTCAAAGTTATGATGTGAAATGATAAGCAGTTCCCTGAATAGGTTCATCAAACTTTAATGATCTCAAACAAGTATGATGGAAAACAAGGAAAAATTATAAACATGAACCTCATCATAAATACAAGTGACAAGGTTATGGTAATGTAACAAATCTAGTTTTCAGAGACAAAGGAAGTTTGATACCATGTCCTAACCAAAAAAAATAGGGGATGCACTCAAGGAGATTTTAATCAGGAAAGCATGAAAATGGTTATGCTAAACTACACATCAACTTTATTGGTGGCTAGATGAGAAAGTGTCATGATTGGCATGGCATTTGCCAATTATATTCCATCTATTTTCTTTCTATTTTTTGTCCTTAAGATCTTTCCATGAATCTCATAACGTGGGAGGTTTCCCCATTTAGAGTATTCACATTTTTTTCTTTATTTGGAGATTTAATTGGTTGTAAACTCACTGTTGAAAGCATAAATGCATGTGGTTGACATTTCCTTGAAGATTATGGTATGGAAGCAACTACATGATATGCCTTGAAAGCAGCTACAAGAGGAGTGAACAACAAGGCAAATAGATTGAATAACTCCCCAAATCAGTAATGAGTTGACTTATGCTTATTATTGAGGTTAAAAGGCAGGATTTTGCAACAATATTCCATCTAAATAGCAGATCATAATACACTTGGAAAGCATTAATACCTTGTCAAGCTAAGCATGTTTTCTTTCCTCTTCCACAAGCACCTAAGGTGAATTACTCTTCATGCTTTGGGCCTTTGTATAGGCAAATTTGAGGGGATGTAGAAGGGTTGAACAATATTATTTAAGTAGTTTTACAACAACATAACTCATCATTCTCTCACCTACCAATTCCGACAATCCACTCCACCAGTGCATGCTACTAGGATTATTACAACCTGTCATTTCTTTCACATTGCAATGTTGTTATTGGAAATACGCTTGTGTTTGGGCTAGAAACTATGCTAAATCTCTTTTGCTCTGCAATATTGTTGTTTTCTATTTGGTTGTTTATGATAGAAAGAAATCTAACACGTGTTATATGTCCTTCACCTTGGCAATGTTATTGGAAATGTGCTTGTGTTTGGGCTATAAGTGGTGCTAGATTTCTTTTGCTCTACAATATTGTTGTTGTCAATTTGGTTGTTTATTATATAGTGAAATCTAGCACATGTTAGATTTCCTTCACCTTGGTAGTGTGCTTGTGTTTTTGTTAGAAGGAAATATAGCATGCGCTAGGTTTCTTTTGGCATGAAATGTTGTTGTTGGTAGTATGGTTGTATTTGTGCTACATGTAAAGCTAGCATGCATTAAATTTCTTTTACCTTGCGATGCTTTTATTGGAAATGTGCTTGGGTTTGTGATAGAAGTTGTTCTAGATATATTTTTCCATGCAATGTTGTTGTTGGCAATATGCTTTTTTTTATGTTGGAAGAAAATCTAACATGCTAGATTTCTTTCACCCAACAATGTTGTTGTTTTCTTGTGTTTTTGTTATATGTAAATCTAGCACGTGTGAGATTTCTTTTGCTCTGCAATATTGTTGTTGTCTATTTGGTTGTTTATGATAGAAGGAAATCTAGCAAGTGTTAGATTTCCTTCACCCTGGAAATGTTATTGGAAATGTGCTTGTCTTTGGGCTAGAAGTTGTGCTAGATTTCTTTTGCTTTACAATATTGTTGTTTTCAATTTGGTTGTTTATTATAGAAGGAAATCTAGCACGTGTTAGATTTCCTTCACCTTGGAAATGTGCTTGTGTTTGTGTTAGAAGGAAATATAGCATGCACTGGGTTTCTTTTGGCATGAAATGTTGTTGTTGGTAGTATTCTTGTATTTGTGCTACATGTAAAGCTAACATGGATTAGATTTCTTTTACCTTGTGATGTTTTTATTGGAAATGTGCTTGTGTTTGTGATAGAATTTGTTCTATATATATTTTTCCATGCAATTTTTTTATTGGAAATATGATTTTGTTTATGTTGGAAGCAAATCTAACACGCTATATTTCTTTTACCCTACAATGTTGTTGTGTGTTGTGTTTGTGCGATGCATAAATCTAGCACATGTTAGATTTATTTTACTCTGCAATATTGTTGTTGTCTATTTGGTTGTTTATGATAGAATGAAATATAGCATGTGTTAGATTTCCTTCAACTTGGCAATGTTATTGGAAATATGCTTGTTTGGGCTAGAAGTTGTGCTAGATTTATTTTTCTCTACAATATTGTCGTTGTCAATTTGGTTGTTTATTATAGAAGGAAATCTAGCACGAGTTAAATTTCCTTCACCTTGGCAATGTGCTTGTGTTTATTTTAGAAGGAAATATAGCATGCACTAGGGTTCTTTTGGCATGAAATGTTGTTGTTGGTAGTATGCTTGTATTTATGCTACATGTAAAGCTAACATGTGTTAAATTTATTTTACCTTGCGATGTTTTTATTGGAAATGTTCTTGTGTTTGTGATAGAATTTGTTCTAGATATCTTTTTCCATGCAATGTTGTTGTTGGAAACACGCTTCAATTTTGTTTCGAAAGAAAGCTATCATGCACTAGATTTCTTTTTCACTGCAATATTATTGTTGACAATGTGCTTTTGTTTGTACTAGAAGTAAATATACCATGTGCTACATTTCTTTTATCTAGAAATGTTGTAATGTGTTTGTGTTTGTGCTAGAAGGAAATCTAGCATACATTATATTTCTTTCACCCTTTTATGAGTTTATTGACAATGTGGTTGTATATGCTTTAGAAGGAAATCTAGTGTGCACTAGATTTCTTTTACATTGCAATGTTGTTGGAAATTCAATTGTTTGTGCTAGAAGGAAATATAGTATGTGCCATATTTCCTTCACCACAATGATGTTATTGGCAATGTGCTTAAATGAAATCTAGCATGTTCTATATTTCTTTTGCCCTAGAATTTTGTTGGTAATATGTTTGTGTTCATGCTATAAAAAAATTTGGCATGTGCTAGATTCTTAACCCCTACAATGTTGTGTGTTTGTGTTTGTGCTAGAAGGAAATCTACCACACACCAAATTTGTTTTGTCTTGCATAATATGTTTTTGAAAATATGCTTGTTTTTTATAGACGCAAATCTAATATGCAGTATGTTTCTTTCACCCTATAATATTGTTATGTGCTTGTGTTTGCGAGAGAAGGAAATCTACCATGTGTTAGATTTCATTCACCTTGCAATGTTGTTATTGGTGACATGTTTATGTTAGAGTTATAAGTACAAATAACATGCTAGATCTAATCCACCTTGCAATATTGTGATTATAAATATGCTTATGTTTGTGATAGAAGAAAATCTAGCATGACATAGATTTCTTTTACCCTACAATATTGATGTTGCCAATATGTTTGTGTATGGTGGGAGTAATTCTAGCATGCACTAAATTTATTTTGCGATGCAATATTGGTGTTAGCAACATTCTTGCGTTTGTACTAGAATAAAATCTAGTATGCAATAGCTTTGTTTCACAATGCAATATTGTTGTTGGCAACGTGCCTGTATTTGTGCTAGAACGAAATATAACCTGCATTGGATAATATGATTGTTGGCAACATGCTAGAAGTAAATCAATCATAGGTTAGATATCTTCCACCCTACAATGTTGTTTCTAGCAATGTGATTGTGTTTGTGCTATAATAAACTCTAGAATGTGTAAGATTTCTTTTACTTTGCAATGGTTTTTTGAGTAACATGCTTCTATTTATGCTAGAAGGATATTTAGCATGTGGTGGATTTCGTTCGCCTTAGACTATTGTTGTTGGCAATGTGCTTGTGTTTGTGCTAGAAGGAAATCTAGCACGTGCTATATTTATTTGACCATGTAACTTTGCTTCTAGAAATATGCTTATGTGTGTAGTAGAATCAATTATATTGATTGTTAGCTTTCATTTGAGGTGCATTGTTGTTGTTTGAAATGGGCTTCTACTTGTGATAGAAGGAAAGCTAGCACACATTATATTTCCTTCATAATGTAATGTTGTTATTAGAAATATGTTTGTTGTTATGATAGAAGGAAGGTTATAATGTGTTAAATTTCCTTCATCTTGCAATGTTATTGTTGAAAATGTGTTAGTATTTGTAATAGAAGTAAATCTTGCATCTGTTAGTTTTTTTTCGCAATGCAACATTATAGTTGGAAATGTGCTTGTATTTGTGTTAGAAGGAATTATAGAATTCACTAGATTTATTTGTTCTTGTTCCAAAAGGAAAACTATCAAGATTTCACCCTCACCAAGGTTAGTGCTCTAATATTGTTCTTGGCAGTGCATTTGTGATTATGCAAGAAGGATACCTAGTGATTACTAGTTTTCTTCTAGACACCATTACACTTATGCAACCAATGCTCTAGGGGTGACATTGTCTGAATAATCACAATGGTTAGAGTTATAGATTTTGATGTGCCCTTTTATTGAATTTGGAACAATTTATGGAGATCAATGATAGTGAAAATGAATTGTATATAGATATATTTTGTTGTTGGCACTACATTTGTGCTTGAGTTGGAAGGAAAGATAATGGTATAGCTTTCCTTTTGGCACAAACACAATAATCCAATCATAATTATTTGATCCATGGAGAGTAATGTGATCTTTGTATAATTTGAAGTTTATGAATAAATGTATTATTGAGGTATACTATATTTTGCTTCCAATGCACATGTATGCAACTTTAAAGTAACAAGAACAATTTTTTAGCATGTATTGTTTTTTTTCTCTATTTTGCTGTATAGTTATGAACTTCCAAAAACAATTTCACAAATGTTTGGATGTATAAGATAAGAGTCATCCTCATCAACATAAGAATTTAGGAAAACTCAAATCTACACTTTTCGAGGACCTAAAGTTAACATCCCTTTGTATCCATCCTAAATAGTATGTCCTTAGATGTGTATAGGTAGGGAGTGCTAACATTTGAACTAAAGATTTGTAAAATGAAATTTCTTTTCTTTTGAACTAAAGAAAACTCTAGTTTGACTTTTGATTATCAATTTCAAACATCAAACATCCTCACTAAGTGAAAATATAATTTATCCTTTTCATGGGGCTTTTAGACATCTTATGTAGCATCAATCTTGGAATTTCTTAGATTTTCCAAAGGACCATGTTTTGATTCTTTAACTTCTACAAATTTATTATGATCATTATTCATACACATGAATTAAGACTACAAGTGTCATTTCTGAAGTTAAATAGGAACTTGGTGGTTTGATGAGCTGATATTTGTCATTCAAAATTTTTATTTGGAGGAAAAACTCTAGTTTGGCTTTTGATTATCAAGTTCAAACATCAAACATCCTCACTAAGTGAAAATATAATTTCTCCTTTTCATGGGGCTTTTAGACATCTTATGTAGTATCATTCTTGGAATTTCTTAGATTTTCCAAAGGACCATGTTTTGGTTCTTCAACTTCTACAAATTTATTATGATCATTATTCATGCACATGCATTAAGACTACAAGTGTCATTTCTGAAGTTAAATGGGAACTTGGCGGTTTTATGAGCTGATATTTCTCATTCAAAAATTTTATTTTCAGGAAAACCTCTAGTTTGGCTTTTCATTATCAAGTTCAAACATCAAACATCCTCACTAAGTGAAAATATAATTTCTCCTTTTCATGGGTATTTTAGACATTTTATGTAGCATCAATCTTGGAATTTCTTAGATTTTCCAATGGACCATGTTTTGGTTCTTTACATGGTTCAACCTTTTAATTACAATGCATGATTTAATTGTTGTTGCAGAATTGGTACAACCTAGAATGGAAAATATAATTTTGGCAAAAGGGGACTATGTTGATCTCCTTATTAATGATCAAGTCATTGGACTAGGAAGGGTCAAATCTACAGAGTTTGGAACTTTTTATGCCAGAGAAAGCGTTAATGCATGTTATGTTGCAATTTTGATAATTTATTTCACTCAACCACATTTGATTGAGGATGTTGATGAAGGGGACATACATCCATGGAAGATCATGGATTTGAGGTGCAACATAGGTAAATCAAAATATTGAAGCATGTGTTCAAATATTATTGATAGTAGAATACTTTTTTTAAGTAAATACTAACCTTATTTATATTCGTTTATAGGTGCAAATGTTTCTTCTACTTTTTCTATTGGAGACAAGGTAGATCTTCTACAACATGGAGTGAAGGTGGGTGAGGGCTCCATATTCAATACAGAGATTGGACATAAAGTTGACGTAACAATGCTGAAAGTCAACCATGAGGAGAGATGGTCAACTATCGTCGTGGCTCTGTCAGCATTTCCCTTTTCATTTATTTATTGATTTCAAAGAGATTGAAAAATAAACGTATTCCCAACTTTCGAATGTTATATTATATTCCCGGAATATATATATTATCCCCACACTTTATAGCCAATGTTTAAACCTTCGGACCTTATATTAATACTCCACGCTTTGTAGACAAAACTTTGTAATAGAACTTTCGCTCCGGGTCCCACCTCTATGACCAATCGTCCAATCAACCACACCGTACCTTAGTTAAACGTTGGGAAATTCCATCGTGCGACCACCGTTAGATCGCAAGGCTCCAGATCAATGGCGCGTATGCATATCACTCGGAATCCTAGTACGAACATTAATGCGCGATGGCACACTCTGACAGCGGTTTTCCGCGGTCTACCCTACCACGCGTTGACTCCTCTATGGAATCGCTCCTCGACTGGGGAATACCACTTATACACCAAAAGCGATGCGATATGGGCAATCCGCCTTGCAAAACCACTCGTGGTTTTTATACAATGAGTAACTATGGTTCACGTCGGTTGCCCTGTCCTTCTCATTCATTAACTCACGTCTAAACCACAGTTATGGGTTCGAAAGCAACAACTCTATATCCTTATAAAGCGGGAATTTTTATATTTGAACAGTGTTCACACCCATAGTTCTCTGCACAGACCTCGCCTGTGGGTAGTATTGATTTATCAGGGTTTATTCGAATAAATTAAGGAGAAACAATAGATGGAGGGATGCGGAGTCAGTAAAATGGTTCGAATCAGTAATTATATATATATATATATACAGGCTTCAATTGCTTCACAATTAAACAATCTCTTCACAGACAAAGGTTCGAATCAAACCAATGGCAACAAGCTTTGAAATCATTTAACTGGAACAATCGTAAGACATAGAGTTTGCTGGAGAAATCTCTCTTCCTCTCTCTCTCTCCTATATACATCCGAGGGGTTACATTTATATACATGAACACTTGTCTTTTCGGCTCCTCTTTGAGGACCGTTTTAGAAAATCAACAGCCTAATTAAAATAAATCAACTAACTAAAATATGACAGCTAGACTAACTGAGCTATTCGACTTCTACAACTCTAACTAATCTAAAATAATACAATCAGCTGAGGTATTGACACCTAGCTGTTACAATTCAAATATTTTCGACCCATACTAGCCACAACATGTGGACAAACCTCCTACATTGTTGGCTAGTGTCTAATGCCCCTGCATCCGACTCCCAAGGGAAATCTTCTTCATGGGCTCCTGTCCATGAGCTCTTCCACTGATCGGCCTATCTTTTGCAACATCCCTTCTGTCATCCAAGTGGCATCTTCCTCTGGATTATCCTTCCATTTGATCAAGTACTGAAAGTACTCTTGTCCTCTGGTCCTTCTGAACACTCTTTTGTCCAATATCTTTTCTAGTTGCAGTGGTTGTGCTGGAGGTAGCTAATCTTTCCAGTCAATCTGTTCCTTGTCTGTTTATCTTTCTTCTGCACCATCATCCTCATACTTGTACAAATCTGCAACATTAAAAATGGGAGATATTCCAACATCAGGTGGCAATTCAATCTCATAAGAATTTGTAGAAAACTTTCTAAGTATCTTGCATGGCCCAATATTTTTGAACTTCAATTTGTTATACTGCTTCTTTGGGAATCTCTCCTGTCTCAAGTGTGCCAAAACCAGATCTCCTACTTCAAAATGAACTTCCTTTCTGCTTAAGTCTGCTCTGCTTTTATATTTGATGCTGCTGCCTTGTAGTTTTTGTTTCACTTTTTCATGTATGGCCTGGATCTCTGAAGCAAATTCCTCAACATCTGCACTCCTTATCTCCGCTCTCCCCAGATTTCTTAACTTTGATATTCCTCTGGGGTGCATTCCATAAACAATATGGAATGGACTCTGCCCTGTGCTCCTGTTTGGTGAGTCATTATATGCATATTCTGACTGGGGAAAAATATGATCCCACTGCTTGGGATGCTCTCCTCCAAGACTTCTTAATAAATTTCCCAGACTCCTGTTCACTACCTCAGTTTTTCCATCAGTTTGAGGATGATAAGCTGAGCTGAAACTCAGTTTGGTACCAATTTTCTTCCACAATGTCCTCCAAAATTGACCCACAAATTTGGTGTCTCTGTCTGAAACAATGCTCTTGGGAAACCCATGCAATCTAACAACTTCTTTGAAAAACAAGTTAGCAACATGGGTGGCATCACTAGTTTTATAGCATGGAATAAAATGTGCCATTTTGGAGAATCTATCCACCACAACAAAGACTGCATCATTCCCTCTATGAGTCTTGGGTAATCCTAGAACAAAATCCATACTCACCATGTCCCAAGGCCTGTCTGGAATAGGCAAGGGAGTGTACAATCCTGCATTATGGCTCCTTCCTTTTTCATACTGACATATTTTTCAATTCTTCACAAACTTGTCCACTTCTGCTCTCATCTTGGGCTAGTAATAAAAGTGACTCAGCTGCTCATAAGTCTTATCAGTACCAAAGTGTCCAGCAAGTCCACTGCTATGCTTCTCTTTGATCAAATTTTCTCTCATGGAACATTTTGGTACACACAGTTGGCTTCTTTTGAATAACAAGTCCTCCCGCAGGAAATAATCCAACCACTGGCTTCTATCTGTTAAAACAGGGTTACTACATGCCTCAAATGCTTCTTTAAAATCGAGATTTGTTTTATACAATTCTTTCAAAAAATCAAATCCTACAACTTCAAAATTAGTTTCTTGAACAAGCATGTGCCTCCTACTCAAAGCATCAACTACTTTATTGGCTTGGCCACTTATATGTTTCAAAACAAAATTAAAACCTTGGAGATACTCAACCCATTTAGCATGCTTATTTTTCAACTTGGGCTACTGTACAATATACTGCAAAGCATGATTGTCAGAATACAATACAAATTCCCTGGACATCAAATAATGTCTCCATTTCTTCAGCACCTGAACAATTGCATAGAATTCCTTCTCATAAGAGGAATACTTTCTTCTGGTGTCATTCATTTTTTCACTGAAATATGCCACAGGCCTATCATCCTGACTCAACACAGCTCCAATGGCCTTTCCACTGGCATCACATTTTACTTGAAATGGTTTTGTAAAATCAGGCAGAATCAAAACAGTCTTCTCCGTTATCTTTTGCTTCAACAGTTTAAAATTTCTTTCTGCTTCAGCAGTCCACTTAAATGGTTGTTATCTCTTCTTTATTGTCTCAATTATGGGTGCATTGATCTTACTGAAGTTTCTTATAAACTTTCTATAAAAACTAGCAAGTCCATGGAAACTTCTTACCTCAAAAAAATTCCTGGGTGAAGGCCACTCCACAATTGCCTTAACCTTTTCTGGGTCCATCTTCAATCCTTCTGTGGAAACAACAAACCCCAAATACACCAACTCTTCCTTCATGAATGAACATTTCTTCAAATTTATCAGCAGTTTCTCTTGGTGCAGCTTCTTCAAGACATGATTAAGATGTCCTAAATGTTCTTCTTTAGTTCTGCTGAAAACTAATATATCATCCAGATACACTATCACAAACTTACCAATAAATTCTCTTAATAATTCATTCATAAGTCTCATAAAAGTGTTAGGTGCATTTGAAAACCCAAAAGGCATTACCATCCATTCATATAATCCTTAATTTGTTTTAAAGGAAATTTTCCACTCATCACCCTCTCTTATTCTAATCTGATGGTATCCACTTTTTAAATCTATCTCTGAAAAATATTTAGCACCACTCAAACAGTCCATTAAGTCCTCAACTCTGGGCAAAGGGAATCTATACCTGATTGTGATCTTATTAATTTCTCTGGAATTAGTACACATCCTCCAGCCTCCATCTTTCTTTGGGCTCAATACTGCTGGTACGACTTATGGACTCAAACTTTCTCTAATTAGTCCCTTGTCCACCAATTCCTGTACTTGTCTCCTGATTTCCTCATTTTCTTTGGGATTCATTCTGCAGGCTGCCTTATTTGGCAGATTCAAACCAGGGATAAAATCTATCTGATGGCTCATATTTCTCACAGGTGGCAGCTCATCAGGTAAATCATCCACAACAATGTCACAGTAATCATCTAACATCTCTTGGATTCCTACTGGTAAATCATAAATATTTTTATAAGTAAGAACTACTTTAGGTTTGAAAACTAAAGCAAAGCTTACCTCTTCTTCTTCTATCTACTACAGATATTCCTTCCCACTCAGCAACAAGGTCTTTGGATCAATCACTCTGCTGGATGGCTCTCCTTCTTCCATGGGAATCAATGTATGATGTACCCCATCCTTGAAGAACTTGTAAGTGTTCTTCTTGCCATCATGCATTGCTGCTCTGTCAAACTTCCAAGGTCTACCTAGCAGTATATGACACACATCCATGGGCATTACATCACACAGGACCTTATCCTTGTATTTTCCCATTTGCAGCTCTATCTCACACTTCTCTTTTACAACCAGCTAGTGCCCTTTATGCAGCCAGGACACCCTGTAGGGAGTTGGATGCTCCCTTGTCTTCAACTTCAGCTTTTCTATTACCTCAGTGGAAACCAGATTGTCTGTGCTACCACTATCAATGACTAGCTGGCAGCATTTCCCTTGGACTTTGCATATGCTCCTAAACAAAGTCTTCCTTTTTGCAGGCTCAGTGACCTCTTTGGCTTGCTTCAACAGGACCTTATTTACCACCAAGGATTCACCCATATCTGGAAGAATTTCTTCTTCAATTTCTGCCTCTTCTCCAGCCTGGGCAACAACAACATTTCTTGGACCAGCACCCACATTCTCTAGACACTCATAGTGCTTATGTCCCACTTGCTGACATCTATAACACCTCAACTCTCTACCTCTGCCTCTGTCTCTGCCTCCTCTTCCTTTTCCTCTGTAAGAACCCCTTCTTCCCCTTGCATCATCCTCTGTAGATGAATTCTAAGGTGAGATATTGTTAGCTCCATCCCTGGGTGTAGCAGGCTTTCCTCTAACACCCTAACTTCCCTTCCCACGGAAAGTACCTCTCTTCTTGGCAGACTGTTTCCTCAGGAGTTTCTCCTCTGCTTTCAAGGCCATCTGGTAGGCCTCTTCCACTGTCTTAGGAGACAGGAGACCAATCTCATCTTGGATCTCCATCTTGAGACCATTCACATATCTGGAGGTCTTCTCTGGTGTGTCTTGGAATTGCCCAGCTCTTATGCTTACTCTGTAGAATTCCTCTGTGTATTTCTTTTACTGTCAGCAACCTCTATCTCAGGTTCTACATTTTCTTATACAATGTCAGCTGGTAATCACTAGGCAAGAATTTACCTTTTAATTTAGCCATAATTCTGGTCCATCTCTTGATAGGTTGCTTTCCAACTCTCCTCCTTTCTACCTGCACTCCATCCCACCAAAGTGCAGCATGTCCCTTCAGCTTTGTTACTGCAAACTTGACCTTTTTATCTTCACGTATTTCTTCATAATCGAAGCACTTGTTTAGTTCATTAATCCAATCCACTAGTTCTTCTAGACTCAGCCACTAGTTCTTCTAGATTCAGTCCCCCTGCATAACTCGACACTTCAATTTTGGGCTTAACTCCAGACCCCAGAACATTTCTAAGGAGCCTCATGTTAGGAGGAATCTCAACATTTTCCTCAGCTTCTTATGTTTCAGGTTCACTAATGTCTTCCGGATCCGCGGGTTATCTTCGCTCCATGGCATCCATTCTGGCCTTGACCCTCTGCAACATCCCCAACACCTCAGCATTGGCAACAGGTCTTCTTCTTCCAGCACCTCTACCAACTCGGATTTCCATGTCAGCAAAAACAACTTAAAACTTTGCTTCGATACCACAAATGACACAAAAATGCTGGAAGTCAACCCTGAGGAGAGATGGTCAACTGTCGTCGTGGCTCTATCATCATTTCCCCTTTCATTTATTTATCGATTTCAAAGAGATTGACAAATAAATGTATTCCCAACTTTCGAATGTTATATTATATTCCCGGCATATATAAATTATCCCCGCACTTTCTAACCAATGTTTAAACCTTCGGACCTTATATTAATACTCCATGCTTTGTAGAAAAAAATTTGTAATAGAACTTTCGCTCCGGGTCCCACCTCTACGACCAATCGTCCAATCAACCACACCGTACCTTAGTTAAACGTCGGGCAAGTCCATCATGTGACCACCGTTAGATTGCAAGTCTCCATATCGACGGCGCGTACGCATATCGCTCGGCATCCTAGTACGAACATTAACGCGCGATGGTGCACTCTAACAGTGGTTTTCCACGGGTCCGCCCTGCCACGCATCGACTCCTCTATGGAATCACTCCTCGACTGGGGAATACTGCTTATACACCAAAAGCGATGCGATATGGGCAATCTGCCTTGCAAAACCACTCACGATTTTTGTATAGTGAGTAACTACGATTCACGTCAGTTGCCCTGTCCTTCTCATTCATTAACTCACGTCTAAACCATGGTTCCGGGTTCGAAAGCAACAACTCTATATCCTTATAAAGCGGGAATTTTTATATTTGAACAGTGTTCACGCCCATAGTTCTCTGCACACACCTCGCCTGCGGGTAGTATTGATTTATCAGGGTTTATTCGAATAAATTAAGGAGAAACAATAGACGGAGGGATGCAGAGTCGGTACAATGGTTCGACTCAGTAATTATATATATATATACACAAACTTCAATTGTTTCACAATTAAAAAATCTCTTCACAAACAAAGGTTCGAATCAAACCAATGGCAACAAGCTTTGAAATCATTTAACTGGAACAATTGTAACACACAGAGTTTGCTGCAGAAATCCATCTTCCTCTTTCTCTCTCCTATATACATCCGAGGGGTTACATTTATATACATGAACACTTGTCTGTTCAGCTCCTTTTTGAGGACCATTTTAGAAAATCAACAGCCTAATTAAAATAACTCAACTAACTGAAATATGACAGCTAGACTAACTGAGCTATTCGACTTCTACGACTCTAACTGATCTAAAATAATACAATCAGCTGAGGTATTGACACCTAGTTGTTACAATTCAAACATTTTCGACCCTTACTAGCCACAACATGTGGACAAACCTCCTACATTGCTGGCTAGTGTCTAATTCCCCTGCATCAAAAGTGCATGGAAAGATGGTAAAGAAAGGACGCATAGTGGTTAAAATTGAGAAGGTGTTAAAACATGATGCTGCTCTACCACATCCAGCAGGATTTGAGCATACACTAGGGGGTGCATTGGAATATTATGAGATTTGGCTAGAATCAGATTTGCAACCTCACTATCATGATCATGCCATAAATATTCCCCAAGATAGGGTTAGATTCATATGTACATCAAACATCCTCACTAAGTGAAAATATAATTTCTCCTTTTCATGGGGCTTTTAGACATCTTATGTAGCATCAATCTTGGAGTTTCTTAGATTTTCCAATGGACCATGTTTTGGTTCTTCAACTTCTACAAATTTATTATGATCATTATTCATACACATGCATTAAGACTACAAGTGTCACTTCTGAACTTAAATAGGAACTTGGCGGTTTGATATGAGTTGATATTTGTCGTTCTATGATACTATCTAAATCTCTAATTGCATGGTCTTCATATATTCTTTTTGTGTAATTTTCATGTAAAGTACTTTTTGGTAGTAGGCACTAGAGGGTGGGGAACAATGACTACCATACTATTTAAATTATTGCATCTATATTACTTTTTTGAAAGTTGTGTGTTTTTGCGAAAACATAAAATCACACTTTACATGGTTCCACCTTTTAATTACAATTTATGATTTAATTTTTGTTACAGAATTGGTACAAGCTAGAATGGAAAATATAATTTTGGAAAAATGGGACTTTAGTGATCTCCTTATTAACGATCAATTCGTTGGGCTAGGAAGGGACGAATCTACAAATTCTAGAACTTATTATGTTGGAGAAAGTGTTAATGCATGTTATGCTGCAATTTTGATAATTGATGTCACTCAACCACATTTGATTGAGGATGTTGATGAAGGGGACATACATCCATGTAAGATCATGGATTTGGGGCACAACATAGGTAAATCAAAATATTGAAGCATGTGTTCAAATATTATTGATAGTATAATGCTCATTTTTTGAGTAAATTCTAATCTTATTTACATTTGTTTATAGGTGCAAATGTTTCTTCTACATTTTCTATTGGAGACAAGGTAGATCTTCTACAACATGGAGTGAAGGTGGGTGAGGGCTCCATATTCAATATAGAGCTTGGGCATAAAGTGCATGGAAAGATGATAAAGAAAGGATGCATAGTGGTTAAAATTGAGAAGGTGTTAAAAACATGATGCTGCTCTACCACATCCAACATGATTTGAGCATATTATGAGATTTGGCCAGAATCATATTTGCAACCTCATTGTCATGATTATTCCATAAATATTTCCCAAGGTAGGGTTATATTCATATGTACAAATGTTTCTCTTACACATGAATTCATGGGAACAAGCATGTGCATTTCCAAATGCTAGTTAATGTCCGCGAGGATGACATTATTGAAGGTTAAACACTAGGTGAAAAAAAAATTGGTGTTTTTTTGGAAGAGATAGATGGAAATTGTGAAATATGTAGAATTGGGGATAATTTTATACATTGTTTGGTTATATGTCCAATAAATAAGTTGGTGGACAACAAAGGTGTGATATTGAGGGTTAAGGAAAAGTTCAAGGAGCCACCCAAGGAAATGGTGATATGGGATGTTATAGAGGAAACAAATCTCTTAAAAAAATGGGATGGGTCTCTTTGTAATGAAAAAGATAGAAACTAATTGATATGCATGTAACAAGTCCATATAAAAGGGTTAAACATTCTCTTTGTAATGAAAAAGATAGAAAAAAAATTGATATGCATGTAACAAGGCCATATAAAAGGATTAAATGAGTTATGGCTACAACAAAAATTGCAAAATGTCAAACAAAAATAGATGAAAAGAAAGAAATTTGACTTTTGGCAGCAGATGTATGTTGTATAAAATATTATCTTCAACATGTGGATAGGAAGGCCATTGCAGGTGCTAGAAGGGGTATTAGACAAATAAATAAAAATGGTATTAGGGACTTTGTCTTAAATTCACTCATGGTAAACACAGTCATGTCAACGAGCCATGGCCATGGCCTACCACCTATTGCTATAAATGTAAAGGACATGAGATTTAATGGGAATATTATTTGTAAGAAAGCATGGTATAAGATACATAATATTCCTCAAAGCACATTCTATAACTACCAACATTATTTCCAACATGGAAATAGTAAAGCTATTCATGGTAACACCAACACATGCAAAGCACAAGCACACACCATGGTAGCCATACAAATATTGCACAAAATTGTAATGGATAATTTGGGATTTTCACCAAACCAAACACATCAAGTTGAAGAAGATGGAACATCTACTCCTTTCAGATTGCTTCCTTCTACTTACACAAAATTATTTATTAAAAGAGATCAATGAGGCTCTTCAAAAGCTCAATTACCCATCAATATTACAGTAAAAAATGAGGAAGATCTGGAATACTAAGTTTCAAGATGTGGCATTTTAAAAGAACACCAACTTCAGTAAATGCAGTGAATGTATTGTGTTGAAAGCACAGATGAAGCCAACGACTACAAAATAGTTGGAAGAAAAGGCACGAGGTAGGTTGGAAAAACATAACAATATTCTTATGTGTGGAAGATATTGCTACTATGACCATAGAATTATGTCAGAGCAGTTTCCAAAGGAGTATTTGATCATTATCCATGATAAAATGGATAAAACAAAGACTTCAATCCCAAGGCTATGTGTCAAATCAAAATCTATTGTAGGAACAAATTTAGGTTTTTCATTGATAGATATGCTAACACATGGGCATAAGATAGGAGGTTTTGTTCATTTATCCCTACCATTTGTACATATGGGATCGCAATTTACTATTACATCCCTTGAAAAGTGCTTAAGGGACCTTGAAGACCCACAAATTGATATGTATGGTGATCTACTTTATGAGAGTGGAATTTCAAGAAACCCACTCACAAATGCATTACTTGACACCTCTATTTACTCAAAATTTCAAGTGTACAAGAATGATTTTATATCTCATGGAAGATCAAAGAGTCAAAATGTTGATTTTAAACCTCTTCCTCCACATTTGTTGTTACAGTTGGAAAATGCAGCAAGTGATAATAAGAATCTTATATTTTCATGTTTCTATCACTTTTAACTGCACTTGGTGTCTCAATCAATATTGGGGTTGGATTCTTGCCTGTGGGGCACACCCATGAAGAAATAGATGGAACCTACAGAAGAATATCTTCCAACCCAAAGTAAAAATATATATTCTTTACCTGAAATGATGGATACATATCGCATAATTGAAGAAAATAAAGTGTTTCCACCTACACTTATTGACAAGGTCTATGACTTCAAAAGTTTCCTTAATGGATACATCAAGGAGGGAAAAATGCATTATTTGGACATCTTAATGTTAAATACTTCCAATTTCTTGTACTCAATGATATTCCAATACTAAGGTACAAAGAATCCATTAGAGATATTGAGTGGTCAGAATCAGTTGAGTTATGGAATATAGATGATGAAGGTTGACTTATAATTCCCATAGAGAACCCACCTTTATTAGCTTCCAAAAAGAATGATGACTATTTAAAAGAACTAAAGGAAGAGATAACATCATACATAAAAATGTGGAAAGAAACTATCAGGAATGAGGATTCACCAATTGTTACAAAGGAATGGAAAAATAAAGTAGTGTACTGGGAAAGAATTCTTGATACATTAGATAGAATCTATATTGACCATAGAATAATAGATGGAAATGATTCATCTTCTGAGGATTTCTGGCCTAAGACAAGGCACATTGTAGATGTTGATCGTAATGCACTCCATGTAATCTCAAGTATTATGGATGGATATTTTGATAATGCAATAGATGAACCAATATATGTTGGACCCAAATGAAACAAGCCAAAGCCAACATTCAATCCAATGATTGATGCTGAGAAAGGAAAGATGTTGCTAGTTAGATCAGCAAATGAGGATGCATGAGAGATGATTTGGATGGAAAAATCCATCTCAGATATCTTTAGGGACAATGAAAGTGAGAACATTCATGTAAAGGTTGATTGGTGGAAGCCTATTTTAGGGAAATACAGTGGAAAATTTTTAGAGCAATATTGAATACCAAATCCTGATGGCACAAAACTTGGCTCTATTCCAATTAACACCATAGTGTGGGCATGGATGCCAAAGAAAGAACATTGCAAGAATACCAAGATAAATAAATATGGTGTAGAAGCTGTCCTTGACCTACTTGAGCGAATATCTTAAGATTAGGTTTATATTATTCATGAAGGTAAAAAAAAAATTCAAGGATCTATTAATATACATTTTGACACACTTTTCAATATTTGTTGTATATCAAATATTCTCTTCATATTATTTTTGGAGAAGTTTTATATTATTTAGTATTTCAATGTAAGCATGTGGTGATACAAATGACATGACAATGCCATAAAATAATAAAGTTTTCAAAGCTATGTTTTACCAACATGACTTCTCACCATATCAAATATGCATGATCAAATTCAATAATGCACTTAAAAACAACATCTTCTATACTTGGTCTATTAAAAAAATACTGGAGTAGCTAATTAGTATTCTATTTAATATAAACCATTTAAACACTTAATTAAAAAAATTTAGACACATGTAATAATGTTTGAAGTGGATTTTCCTTAATATTCCTTATTATAATTGATATAAATCAAATTTGTTGTTTTGTTGCACTCTAATTTATAAAAGAATGATTTTGATCATTGAACAACACAACTAGACTTATAAAATATTTCCTCTTATAGATTTTGAAGTGGTGCCAACATTGTACTAGTACAATAAATTTGTACTCAACATAGGAAAAGTAGTTAGTGTCAATTTAAAATGGTCAATTATAGTAACAAACACAATATTAATATATTGTTATATAACTTTATACTAGGTAAGATTTTTTTACAAAATCTATTATTCATGAGTCAAATTTAATACATAAATATAAATATTCATGATAATAGAAATAATGTAAGGAATATAAGTTTTAGATCAGTGTCAATATGTTCTTTTCAATATAATATCCTTAAACACTCCAGGAATAAAAACTAAACATTTGTAATAAATAGTTTATTCAATTTTCTCTCTTTCCTCTTGTACTTGAAAATAATCAAATTGTATTACTTTGTTACTATTCTAATTCATGATTTATTTTGATAATTAAAATGATTAGTAATTGAGATGAGAGGCCAGACTCATTCTACAACCTAGTATGAGGTGATATGTAAGTTTGGCAGTTTTGTGCCCTTTTAAATTAAAAAGAAAAAGAAAAAATATGTTCTAGAAAAATGATATCGGCTATAATTAAACAAAAATGAATATGTTGTAAAGTAATTAGAAGTAAAAAAAATGTATGTAATTATGATGGCGATAATGATTATTATCATCCACTAAGACCAAATATGGTATATAAGAAACCATAAATATATTACTCAAAATTCTTTAGAATTTTATTGTTATGCTTAAAAAGCATTAAAAGAAGTGTTTCAAGATCATCATAATTTTGTTTAGTTAGAAGATCAAGAAGGTTGGTAGCACCACAAATATTTTGAAATTTAAATCCAATATGAGTATAAACTGGATGATTTTAGAGGGTTTTTCATCTTCAACCATATTACTAGTGTTGCAAAGGTGATAGACTTTTAAATTGTGCCAACCTTGTCTTAGTAATAATCGTAACTTAACACATACATGATATTTACTATATCAAGTTATAATTAAATGGGTTTTTAATAGTAACATACACAATATTATTTTGATAAATTTAATAGTAGTAAGTTAGTAACGTACACAACATTATTTTCATAAGATAACCTTAACAAACTTAGCTTTTAGTACAAACCATAAAAAATATCTAAAGAAATAATGTAAGGAATCCAAGATTAAGATGTGAAAGATTTGCTTTCGTAAGTTTATATAAATTTGTTTTATATAGTTTACCATGATATTTTTTTCACCAAAAATGGTGAATATCTACATTAAAATTAGTAAACTAAGTCATTTTATAATTCCACATTTTGAAAAAACTTAATCTAGTTAAAGTTATGAATTCTAGATCGACGGAAAACTTCCAAATTTAATGAAATATGTGTTTAATGTGTAGGAGAGAAAGGAATGAATTAAATTTCCAAGGTTTATTATGCATATTTAGGGCTTAATAGCGCCAGCATTTAATACAGGTCAAGTCAGGCGAGAATGGTGGTTTTGGGGTTCAATACATCGAAACAGGAGTGGTTATCCACAGCATTTGGGCAGTAAGCAGTTTTGGGGCTAATCCACGTGCTCCAATGAGAAATGGGCACGTGGAGGAGAGAGGAAACCACAAAACCACCAATTTTGCATAGATTTTCCATGGGAGTGATCGCGCATGTTTTCTATGCGATATTAGTTTCTATCCGTCAGATCTGGGGTTCGAAAGCGAATGGCCCAGATTGGCTAGGAAGTTGCGTCGAAAATGGAGTGGGGTCAGGGTCTCATATATACGGCGGGAATGGTTTTAACTTTATAAAAATGATTTTAATAAAGTTTAAACTTTAGTGTGTATGATGGCACGGCCAAGTTTTATGTGCTATTTAAAACAATTGCCAATGTTTTAATTATACATGTGGGTGCATATTTTTCTTATTATATAGTTTTGTCAACTTTGAACTGCTTAAAAAAACATAGGGACGGGATATTTAAATATAGATATGTTAAACCAATGGGATAAGGGGGAGATTAATATTGTGCATGTGGGATATTAAACATTGGTTTTAACTATAAAATAGTAGGTTTAGAGGGTTATTTAAAATAAAAGGTTTTAATACTATATGGGATGGTGAAGTTAGGGATTTAATAGAATAAATTAGTAGTTAATATGAATAAAGGGATAGTGAAATGGAAACAAAATACATGTTAACTCTAAGTAAAGTGCCAAAAATAAAGCATTGTTTATCTTTTTAAAATTCACACTTTAACTTAGTATACACTTTTAACTTAGGATAAATGCATTTTGAGGGTTAATGAATGATTTTTGAAAGGGAATGAGATTAGCTATTTAGGGTTTAGCTTTTACTAAGTAAAAATGGGTTTCTACTTAGAGAAAGGGACTATGATTTATGAATGAAGGGTGAATGTTGATGAATGTGGGTCTAGGGTGGGAATTCAATATTTTTTTAACTAACCAATCATTGAGCCTTGGGTCCAATCTCAACAAAAGTCATAGAAATGCTTTGAGCCTTTTTGACTAATAGTTTATAATACTTAATATTTAGAGGGGAGGGGAAATTAGTGATTTTTTCCCAATGATGCTTTATTACATGATTGCTCAACTGCTTTCTACCTACCCATATTTAATTCTAACATTTTTACTTCATTTTCATGGGTGCATTTACGCTTGCAACCCTAAAACATTTTTCTTTCAAAGTGTTATCGCAAAAATAGGACCCTGATAGGTTGCTCATCAAGTCAATCTCAGTGTAACTATTTCGAACCAGAATTTTAGTTGAGGCTTAGCCTCCTCAACCTCAGAGGGCTCTCTCAATAGGTTTAATATTTTCTATTACTGATTAGATGGCTAACTATAGGAATAAAAGGATAAAATGTATAACTAGTTGAATTACTTATTAACAAACATCTATTAGGCTATCGAGTCAGAGTAGTCTTCAACAAAACATCAACATCAGCTCAACATGGAAGTCAGGGCACTTAGAGTTTTAGGTTTATAAACAAAATAGTAACACAGTGAACAAAACACAGTCTACAAACATGTGAAGCAATTTAGAGTATTTTCCAATGAATTCTAAGTAACACATGTTCATACCACTCTAAATAGGTAGATGAGGAAATCCATAGAGAGATAAAACACCAAAAAACTCTTTGTGAATTCTGAGTAGTAAAGCTAATCTGTATTAAGCTGAAAATTCACAGTCTGCTACAATAACAAAGTTTTCTTGCTAATGAAAAATGCCAACCTCTTTCTAATTCGACCTCTTGCTTCATATATAGCTTTTAAAATATTGGATTCTATGATCCATCATCAAGAGAATTTGAATTTCTATTATTGACACCTATTCTAACCATAAAACAAGCTTATTAATTACAAAATGACAGCTTTATTGTTGTTAGGACCTCACAATGTACCATTTTGACCATACATTTTGACACCACTTTACTCTTTATAGTCCATATTTAAAAGTTTACATTATCATTTCCATCCATTTTATCCAAAGGTATATGAAATCCTTCTCTTTACTATGTATTTAATTTTTTTTGCATATAATTCCACATTACTTTTATATTTAATCATTAATCGAACATAGATAGTTGATAAGACAGTCTAAAATATCGCAGATAATCTATGATAAGGATTGTGTTTCTGAAATAGTCGAACCCATTGCTGAAACAATCAACAGACACGCAAATCCCGTATCTGAGGCAACTCGTGATTTGCGATCTTGAAAGCGTATTTCAAGAATGTTGGCAACAGGATGAAGACGAGCAAGGGAAGCTGTTACACGGACCATTTTGAAGCTATTATTTTTGTACCTATTGTAACAAAATTCCAGGATGGAAGAACAGAAAAGGCCCTGTATTAAAACAAGAGATTAGATTTGGATAAAAATAGGATTTCTCTGATGTAACTGTAATAGATGTCTCCTCTTTAAAAAGAGGAGACATCATCATTAGAGGGGGATTGCGGGAGTAAATTTCTGGAAGCAAGAAAGAGCCTCTGCTCTGTTGTAATGTATCATTTCTTGACAGATGAATAAAAGTCTATTTTGAGCGCTTCAATTTAATTTCTTTCCTCGGGGAATCTTGTGAGAAGGACAGGGCCCGCCTTCATCACAAGATTCACCCAATTGCTCCTGTAGTCTGTTACTCCTTATGTTATCCACACCTTAATTTAACCTTGTTTGCTGAAGAATTACTTACACAGTTCTGTGTTTCTTATTAAGCACTATGTTATCTTTAACACTGCATTAGCTTTATACCATTCATTCTTAAGAAGCTGAGAGTTACTTTATTTTTAGTCATTTGTTTATCAGATGAATGTGTGATAGATTGATATCGGGAACAGGTGTTGAAGATTCCCGTTTGAAGGAATAGGGTCCTGTTCTCCGTAGGTTGATCTTCTTTTTTTGCAGTGTGATTGATATTAGGAAACAGGTGTTGAAGATTCCTGTTCAAAGGAATAGGGTCATGTTTTCCGTGGATTGATATTTTTCTACCGTGTGATTAATATCAGGCAACAGGTGCTGAAAATTCTTGTTTGGAGGCATAGGGTCCTGTTCTCTGTTATGGTTGATTGATCTCCTTTTCTGTAGGGTGATTTCATTTCATTATTTTCCCTAGGATTCTTTTAATGAAGTTCTGCAATAGAGGGATTGTTTCTGTTGTAACACAAGTAGGCTTCAGCTTTGTTAAAGTGAGGTGTGAAAAGTTTGATTTGTGTGATTGATATTTCTGTGATTGATACTGCAACATTTCTTTGCTTTTAGAATTGAGCATATCCAGTGCGTGATTGTCTTTGTAATAAACAGACCTTCCTGGGTTGACAATTTATGTGGTGCTTGAATTGTTAAAACAATTAAAGCGACCAACAACTGTCTTTGAACAATCCTAATTAAAATAGGACTAAAACTCCTAAATATACTTATAACAACCTTATCTAGTCTTCAATTCATCCTTTTCCACTTGCAACTTCATGAGGTCGAATTTGGTGATGCCTCCAGCCTTGTTATGAACCCTATTGTTCCATGACCTAACTGCCCTAAAAACGAGGAAACCTGTTTTCTACAATTATGCCTTTACCTTCATTGATGATCTTAAAACCTTTTTGCTTGCAATTTCGACTTATTGAGACAAAATAATGTGTTATCACTTCCATAGAACCATGAACTTTCACCTGTACAAAAATTGAGCCCTCGAAAGAGTGTAAAGAGAGCTGATGTGTATACGCTACGAAAATATCAGCTGTTTTCGTAGCGCAGTAACTATGTTTTTGTAAACATCTCTTAACATCCACTTTCTTCTGCTTTAACACCTGGAACTTCATTTGTGAACCCTTTCCATCCTCTAGCAGCATCAAAACTTCAAAAACCAGATTTTTTACCTCTTGAAACCTCAACAAAATGCTCCAAACCGCACCTACAAAAGTTTCATAGTGCTCTAAGAAACTGTTGTGTATGTCATCTACAATAGTTTTTTCACAATTCTAATACTTTAAGAGTATTTACACCTATTAATGATTTCCATGATGTCAATATACCTTAACAATCTAAATAAATCATCTTTTAAATGTCCTTAAAAAGTGATGTCCTTGTTTATGACAAAACTGATTTATAATTTGTCACTTACTGCCCTATTTTTATCTGAAAAATAGGTGTTGAGACAGAGCTTTTATCTTCTCATCCATAATTTATTTTGTAAAAATGAAGGAGGCTTTTGGATACCATGATGTATTGAACAAAAACCTATCTTGGTTTTTTGAAATACCTCTCCTACTACCCAGAAACTGTCTTTGAACAACCTATACAAAACTGGAAAATCCTGATTTCTGAAAATATGGCTTCAAAGAAAACCTTGTATATCCCAACTGGTAACACTTGTGAAAAAAGTGAGATAGTTTATTGTAGCTGGAGATTGTATGAAAAGAAATATCCTTCATAATTCCAAAATTATTTTGCATGTGGCCAGAAACCGATCTTGAAAAGTACTGCTAAAACTAGAAAACGGAGTTTTTCTCTCAATGACTTTCAGCAGTTTCGTAACACAAGTTAAACCATAAATTTCTCCCACCTCATAATGAATTTGAAGAAACCAAAATATTTTTTTTAGTTTAGTATGTTATAAAGAAAAACCTCTTTCATTTTCCAAAAATGAGTTTTAGTTACTTAGGAACCCCTCTGTAAGTTGACTACCTAAAGCAGGAAAATAGGGTTTTTTTTGTTGAAAAAGGTTGTTTCATCCATTTCGTAGCGCACTACGAAAAAAACGTTTTCGTAGTGAAAATCACTTTTTTTGAACTAACTTCGCTACAAAAACGTGGATTACTATCGTGATTGCAAAATTTGACCTTAAACCTTAATGGAATGACTTATAAATGGATGAAACCATGGAATAAGGTTGTTAAACTTTGTTTGGAAATGAAAATGAGACTTTTGAGACTCTAACCCTATCAGCTACCCTTTAAAGCATGAAATGACCTAACACCTATCTAATACCATGACTAAAACAAGGTAAACTTTTAGAGTTTATTGATCATGGAGTGGACCTAGAAGACTTCATTTGAACTTGTAATATGACCTATCCTTTATCAATGACTTAAAATGACTTCTAAACCTCCTTGAAATCATGACCAAAGGTAGAGTTGACACAATGATGCTTTGAAAATTTAGGGTGTGATAACACAAAGCATAAAACTATCTAAGTCTACCTTATTTCATCTGAGGGCTTAGATTAAACTGTTGAGATCCTGACTATTCTCTACCTATCTACTGATTTGTCAAGTTTAAACTTTTTGACAAATATTTATTCTCTATCTAAAACATGAAATTGAAAGCATTAAAAGTTAAGATTAAACTGTTTAACTGATCATGGATTATGGCATTTATTGACACTCTACACATAATCATTATTCCTGCAGTAAAATTTAAAGTAGTGGCATTTGGACTTGCTCACTTTCAAATCTTATTTTATCTCTTTTTTCTTTTGGGGTTTATATTTTTCTAAGTTCTTTGATCTCTCTTTTAGGACTTTTTCCCCTCTTTTCATTTTTTTTTAATTATTTTCATTTTTTCAAAATATGGGAAAACAACTTGCAGAAAGAAAGGTATGTACATATTTACAAGAATATCAAATTCAATTCAAAATTTATGAATCCTATTATTATAGGACCCTAACAGTGGCTCCACTTATGGATGGCATTTCCTGGTGAAATGTCAAGAACTTTAAGATCAATAGCCTTTGGAATTTTGACTATGATGACCCTGTAAATGTCTTATGATATCTGCAATTATTCATAGTTATGATATTTACCTCTCAAAGCTTAGGGCCTTCTCTCCGGGCTTTAACTTTGTTACGAAAACATCCAATCCAATCTAAAATCTACAATGTATATATACAATGATCAAAGTGACTAAAAACTAACTATTTTTTAACTCAGGAGAGTAGTATTTCTTCAACATTCTGCCATTTATTGGTCCTTCTTGCAGATTTGTTCCATCCATTTCTTTCAAGAAGAAAACATTATTACCTCTATATCCATAAATCACATAAGGTCCTTTCCACAGAAAATCAAAATTTCCATGTTTTACTTTCTCTTCTCTTCTCGAATCCCACTTTAACACTTGGTCTCTAATGTAAAAATCATCTTCTTTACTCTCTTTATCAAAAAATTTATTGATCTTATCCTAAATGACTTGAAATTTGATATAAACTTCTTCCCTTGTTTGTTGCAAGTGAATAGTTTGATTGATCCTTCTTTGAATGTCATTTTTTTCAACTTGTAACTCTTGGATAATTTTCATCACTGGTACACCTAGGGAGGATGGAAAAACAACATCCATTCCATAAACAAGTTGGTAAGGGGAGGTACCAATGGATTTTTTAGTAGTAAGTCTATCTGCCCATAGGGCATTGACTAACTTCTTATTGCAAGTCCTTTTATTGTCTTCAAGTAACTTTTTGATGATGTTTACAAGGCTCTTGTTTGAGGATTCAGCTAGGCCATTACCTTGAGGGTAATATGCAGTAGAATGACCTAAGGTAATATGGTATTTGTGGAAAAATTCAATCATTTTCTTCGATTTGATTGCTACTGCATTGTCAATCATTATCTTTTGGGGACATCCAAATCTTGAAAGAATTTTACTTTCTAGGAAAGATATAATGATAGTATATGTGGCTTGTTTGGAGGTTATGGCTTCAATCCACTTGGTAAAATAGTCAGTGGCTATTAAAATCCACCTATGTTGGCCTGACGATGGAGGGTGAATTTAACCAATGAAGTCTAAACCCCATTGTTGAAATGGAATTTCAGTTGAAATAGGCTTTAAAGGTAGGGGTAATATTTTTTTCTTACCCTAAAAAATTTTGCACTTGTGACAGGAAGTTACAAACTTGTTGACGTCAACAAACAAAGTAGGCTAGTAAAAACCAACTCTTAGAATTTTTTCTACAGTAGTTTTCCAATATAGATGTCCTCCACAGTCACCGACATGAAATTCTTCAAGTATTTTTTCAGCTTCTTCCTTTAACAAACAATTTAATAAAATTTCACTATGATCTCTCCAAAAAAGTACATTATCTAAAATACAAGATCTTACTATCTTTAGTTTTAAGAATCTTTGTTTGGTTCTTGAAAATCTAGTAGGAGCTTGTAAGTTTAGTAGTACGTGAGTCTAAAAAAGTTTCACTGGTCATTGGAGTCGCCATCTCTTCCTGATCATCTATTTGGGAAATAAAATTTATATCTAGGGCATTATAATTAGATTTAGCCATAATTCTGGCTAATCCTTGACCTTTGATGAGATTTGTGGGTTTTATCTCTATGTCATATTCTAAGATAGTAGCAATCCACTTACCTCTTCTTCCATCAAGACCATCCTGAGTAATAATGTCTTTTACTATAGAATTTGGGACATAGGAAATAATGTGAGAATAGAGAATATAAACTCTGAAGTCTTTAATGTCCTTCACCAAAGCTAAGTCTTGCTTCTCCATGATGTTGTACTTCAAAGGGGCATCTCTAAGGGTCTTACTAGAGAAAGCTACGAGCTATTCAAATCCTTGGTCATTTTTCTGCAGTAAAACTGCATCAATGGTGTGTTCTAAGGCAAATGAAAAAATTATGGAATCCTTCTTAAAGTCAAGACTTATTAGGACTGGAGCTTTGGTTAAGGCCTGTTTGATGGAGTCAAATGAATGTTTGGCCTTAATAATCCATTTAAGAACTGAATCTTTTTTAAGCATGTTGTTTAGTTCTCTAATTATCTCAGCTAAATTGGATATGAATCTTCTTAAAAAATTAAGCTTACCTAGAAAGGCTTGTAACTCTTTGATGTTTCTTGGTGGACTGATGTTAAGAATTTCTTCTATCCTAGTTGGATCTTTTTTGATTCCTTCTTTAGAAATTATGTGTCCAAGTAACTTGCCTTCTTCTAATCCAAATAAACTTTTCTTAGGGTTTAAGGAGATACCAAACTTATTGCATTTAATAAAAAATTGTCTCAAATGATCCAAATGTTCATTATCAATTTTGGAAAACACAGTAATGTCATCTAAGTAAATCACTAAGAAATCATGTATTTAATTTGCAAAAGCTATGTCCATAGCTCTTTGAAAGGTTGCACCTGCATTTATTAGACCAAAAGGCATTTTTACATACATAGAAGTGCCCCAAGGAGTAGTAAATGTTGTTTTGGCTTGATATTCTTTTTGGACTAAAATCTGGTTATATCATGAAAAACCATCTAAAAGTGAAATCATAGAAGAGCCAACTACCGTTTGTAATATGTGATCCATTTTAGGTAAAGGGTAATTATCTTTTAAGGACACTTTGTTTAGATTACTAAAGTCGACACATAATCTTATCTCTCCTATTTTCTTTCTTGTTGGAACTAGGTTGGAAACCCAATTAGAATATCTGATTGGTGCAATTATCAGTGCATCATACATTCTTTTCACTTCCTTTTCTATCAAAGGCAATAAAACAGGGTTAATTATTCTCAACTTTTGTTTAAAGGGCTTTTGATCTTCTTTTATTGGAATTTTATGTTGAATTATGTTGGTATCATAGGATTTGAGATCCTCATAGCTCCAAGCAAAAACATCTTGATATTCCTTTAAAAGAGTAATATATATTTCCTTTTCTTGTTTAGGTAAGATTTTGGAAAGTTTGATTATTTTGGGTTTTAACTCTGTACCAATATTGCATTCTTCTATATCTGATCTATCTGGCTCCATTTTGGGTTTTCTAGCTACATCATTTCAGTCAAAAAGATCTTCTAAAGGAGTTAAACCTTTGGGTAAGAAATTATCCTTAAGATTCAATATGTCAGATTCACCATCAATAATTTCTTCAATATCTACTTTCTCTAAGTTATTTATATATGATTGACTAAATCTAGTTGGTTTAGGAAATTTTACTTTATTTACATCTATGTTACTCAAATCAATTTCACAATTTAAATCTTGATCTATAGTACAATTTGTGTATATATTACAGTTTTGAAACTCACCTTCATTGTTCATAAAGTTGTAAATCTGTTCATCTTGAGAAAAAATTTGCCAATATTTGAGGTTGTCTGGAATTATTGGTCTATGCTTGACTTCAGCAGTATATATATGATTAGGTTGGAATGGTAAATTACATGTACTAGAAAAGGTTGCTAGACAGTGAGCCTGTATATTTTTTTTTCTAGGTATAGTAGCAAATTTACATTCCAATAAATCACCAGTTAAATCTAGCATAGTGTCTTTGTATCGGCTTAATCTAGGATTGTAAACAAAATATACTCCACTTATTTGTTTTATGATCAAATTTGAATCTCCCATGATTAATATTATTTTGCCTCCTAAGTTCCTAATAATTTTGATTCCTATAGTGAGGGCTTCATACTTAGCCATATTATTGGTACATTTGAAATTGAGCCCAAAAGCATGGCCTTCTGAGTGATTGGTCTCCATGTTGGTTATCCAAAATCCTGCTCCTGCTCCTAACTTATTTATTGAACAATCAAAGTCTAAATTCCATAAAGATTCATGAAAGATATTACCATTGTTTGATGTTTTCTTTTTCTCTATCAGTTCAGTTTGGATTTCATTAGTTTCAGAGTTACATAAGATAAAAGAATCAAGGTCAGTTGGTGTAGAGTAAATTGGGTAATTTATAGATCTTTCTGCACTACTGACCATGTACTTCATCAATGTTTCCCTATATAACTTCTTAGGCTGACCAAAAACTGATATAGTAGCATAAGACATGTCCAATTGTAGAGATCCCTGTAACTTTGCTCCCCATGAGCGAGATAGTAACATTCCATATTTAGGTGGGATATCAGCTACTACAATGTCCATTATTATACTCTTACCATTATATTAAACTAGTGTTACACACAAATCTTTGATTAAACCTAAGCATTTAACTTTACTTGAATCAAATGAAAACAAATCTTCGTAGGGACTTGTGATTTCTAAATTCATAATTTCCATTATGGCTTTGGGCATTAGATTATGGGAAGCTCTTGAATCTAGCATTGCGTTGTGTAAAATTTGATCATGAATGGTAAGACTAATATAAAATGGAGGAACTGCTCCATCTGCATGTTTTCCATTCACATCTAGGCCAAAATTCAACTCTGGTTGATCATCATTTAGATTTATGGAATCTTCTCCATCATTTATGTTTAATGTTTCAGTTATGGTTGATTTATACAAGTCATGTTTTACCAATTCTGTTAAAGGAATTGGTATTTTTAGCTTTGCAATTTCAAATTGTATGTTGAATGTAGGTTGTGATTTACTTATTTGAATCAATTCTTTTTTGGTAACTGTGTTTGTGTGGGTTTGTCTTATTTTTCTACAGTTATGTTTTCATTTTCATTTGATTTGACATTTTCTATTTGAGTTTCTTGTGTTTTACTGCTCCTAATTTTCTTTTCAGGGATCGTTTGTGAAGCAGTAGATGTTCTTTCAGACTTAGAATTATCAACGGATGTTTTTGAAGTAGCAGTTTTTGGATCCACTGATTTACAGCAGAGGGTATTTTAGGATCTAAATTTGTCGTTTTAATAGAACTAGAAGCTTTTGCAGTAGTAGATTTCTGTGAATATTTTGTAGCTTGAGCAACTTCATCATTAATATGAACAATCTTGGGGCTTGATGCATTTTTAGGACTAGAAATGTTTTGGGGAGAATTAGAGTTTTACTTATTTTCCCTTGGGAGAATTTGCAAAACTTTTGTTTTTGGAGCTTCTACTGTTTTCTTGTTCTGTGTTTGGGAAGTTTTCTTGGTATAAGACTCATTGTTTTTCTTATTTCTAAAGTTATATTGACTGTTTATTTCATTTATAGCATAATCATAACCTTGTTTATAATCAAAGGATTCACTTGAATCTAATTTGACTTGTTGGAGTTTAAATAATTCCTGATCTTCCTGAGTGAGAAAAATAGTATTCTTATCATCTATTCCCATTATATTTATTGCATCCTCATCATCATCATTATTCTGAGAACTTTTAGCATAGTTATCTAGGAAGGGGGGCCTTATTATCTGGTCTGGGGCTGTTTCTTTTGCTTTCCCTAAATTTGTGTTCTTCCTAAAATTGGGATTTCTGATTTGTTGTTGATTATCCCATTGAGGTCTTCTTTCTATGTTGTTTAGTCTATCCATCATCATCTCTAAAGTTTTAGCTGGCATGTCTATTTTTGTATCTGAATTGGAAGTTTATTCTTTAATGGTCACTCTTATCTCATTTCTTAATCTAGCTTTTTTGGCTAAAATATTTACTTCTACACTAACAACATATGTTTGCATTCTTTCTAAGGTTTCTGCATTTCTTTCCCTCAAATAATAAGCCATGTCTGTGTCAAATCCATCAGGGAATTTGAGTAGGACAGAATCAGGAGTGGGTTTAATATTTGTAGGGATGGAATTGTAAACACTGTTATATCTAGTGTAGTAGTCTTGGACTGACTCATTTGGAGCTCTTCTCATGACATCAAATTCAAACAATATCTGGAGTGGATTCTTTTTATTTTCCCATTTATTTAAAAATAGTTTATGAAACATAGATAAATCAGTTACGCTACCAGCAACAAGACCTTTAAACCACTTCTTAACTTCTCATATCAATGTTTGTGCAAATAACCTCATTTGAACATCTGAATCGTCAATCTCATGGAGTTCAAAGAAATCTGTCATTTTAGTTATGTGTTGTTGAGCTGTATAATGGGTAGTGGCATCAAACTATGGTATCTTACTCTGATATTCTTGAGGCATGTCATGAAGCTGTACTGGTAATACAAGGGGAGCATACCTAGCAGCCATAGCTTGAAGTTTAGCTTGGCTAGGAGGTAAATTAGAAGTGCTTGGGGCTGAACTGGAAGTGGTAGATGATGAACTAAAATTTGTAGTTGAGGTGATGGGAAATGGAACTGGAATATAAGTGGAACTACTAGGGAATGAGGATGATGTGTTTGAAAAATCAAAAGGTGAGCTAGTGGATATAGTGGATGAAGTAGGCGGTGGAAAAAGTGCTCTAGGCTGTCAAGGTAGTCTAGGGATAAATGGATCTATAGATGTGTTGGTATTGGGGGCTATATATGATGTAGCAATGTATAGAGATGAATCTATAGCTAGTATTATGGTGGTATATAACTGTGAAACTAAAGGCTTAGTGGTATAAGCTAACAATTGAGCTAAATCAATAGCTTCATCAATATCTTTGAGAATAGTAGCATTAATTTCTTCAATTTTAGTTTGATATTCAACTTTCTTTGATTTAGCTTCTACTGTAATATTTTTTTGTTTTTTTTCCAAGAATGAAATAAAAACAGGGTCTCAAACAGTAGTATAAATATCACTTTCAGATTGACTTCTAAATAAAGAATGTTCAAATTTCGGATCAAAATCTATATCTTGCAAATTACTAAATCTTATGGTAATTAATTGACTTTTTTTTAATGACACTTTAGCTTCTAAATTTTCTATCTATTTTTTCTTTTTGCCAATTCGGTCTGGGTTGTCTACTATAACAGTAGGTTTAGGATCTGGGTTAGACCTGGTATAGTAAATTTTCCTAGAAGCCAGAATTACAGTTTTTTAATACCCATAACTTATAAAAGAAATCTTAAAGTAAAAGGATAAATAAAAGATTTTCTTTAAGACTAGTTTTATGACTAAGGATTGGTTAAGTTCCCCAGTATGGTCGCCAATATGTTATCACTGTAGTAATTCTAAAGTTTTGAGATTTTTGGTTTTTTTTCAAAGAACACTAGAGGTAACCACAGACCAACTTCAAACTCTAGGATCTAGCCTTCCTAGGTTTCAGAGAGGGCTTTCTCTTTAAGTTTTAACTTTGTTTGATTTGTAAAATATCAGGCTAGTTATGAATGTGCAGCTTTGGTTTGGTTTTGGTAGATTTGGTGGGAAAAATCACTTGAAATGATGGATAGTGGGAAATATGTTTTTCCATTGGGCTAAGGAGTCAAAATCAAGCAAACAAAATAGGGATCAAGGCCAAAAGGTCAAATTTTTTCAGGGCAAGATAGATAACCCTTGAAAATATTGGAAAGTTGTTTTTGTGAGGTGGTATGATCGGGATAAAGGGCAATTAAGAATCCTTTTATTTGGAAAAGGAAGTAGTAGGAAGAGGTAAAATGAGAGAGGGAGCAATTAAGGGTTCCCTACACTAGAAATTAGAGGAAAATATAGAAATTATAACTAGTTAAAAACAGGGTGCTCTCAACAAATCCTGTAGTAATACTCCTAGTTATTCCTTCAGATTTAGAAAAAAACATAGATGGATGCATGTAACAAAGAAAGATAACAATGACAAGTAAGGAAATACTTCACTCCAAATATCTCATCATGGGAATCCTGAGTATGATGCCAATTCGTTTGATCTATCCTGCTACTCAAAATTTGACACACAAAAGCTTTAAGTCCAACAAAAATGACTATAACAATCTCCAACAATTTTATTCCACACAAAATACTTCTAAAGATGAAGTATTTATACATAGGTCTTTACAAAATATCCTATAATGCTTCTAAGAATTATCTAAGGAAAATAAACTATCTTTACAACAATAATAGAGACAACTTCTTAACAAATCAGCAAGTTGTCTTATCTATTCAAAAGAAATAGAAACTGCTTTGAGGATAAGATGCAATTGGCTGCCTTGGTGGCCTCCTTGTTGGCTTTAGATATTTAAATTTGTTTTTTGGAATCTGATCTACCTTGTATGATACTCTTTCTCTGATTCTCTTTATTCACTGATACTCTCTAAACTCTGATACTCTTTAACCATAGTCAAAACTGTTTACTGCTGTAAAATATGTTTTGACTGTAAATCAGAAAACATTTTTATCTTACTTTCATCTAGTCTTTTATCCTTAATAATAAATCTGTGAGTGACTGCCAATACTCATCTTTAGGAATTTGTATTTTATTTAATTTCCTAAAGTTTTCAATAGCTTCAGTGTATCTGGCAAAAGTTGGCTTGATGACAAGAAAGTGTCTTATCTCATGTTGTAAATAGAATAATTCTTCAAAACTTTTGAGTAAGATTTTTCCTATTGGAATGCCTTGTACTAGTGGTTTATTTACCTGTTCCTTTGCAAATTCTCTAATATTTTTATCATAGTCATTCTGAGGCATTAGTTTATCATTAATTACCATAGTGTCAGGCAGTCCTTTTTGTCTCAAATTTGTAAACTTAACCATAAACCTGGTTATGGCAGTATTCATATTCTCACACTTTTCTTCCAATTGCCTCATCAAATTCTTCTTTGTAGTAACTTTCCTAATTTCTAGGATAGTTTCAGTCCTGTCAGTGATCTTGAGTTCTTCTAACTCTTGTATGTTTTTACTTTAAGGAATTTGATCAGCTTTAAAGCTTGCTCTGGTTTATTATCCAGTTCACTTTGAGTCTTTTGAATTTCTTCTTGGGCTTTTAGTAATAACTCTCTTTATTCAAAGATTACCTGAATTGAAGGCCATACATCATGGATGGCTTCAATGTCATTGTTCCAAAGATATTTTTTGATATATGATATTTGTTCCTTCAATGTCAATTCCTTTTGCAATTTCTTTAATTCTTCATTCAGTCTAATGGAATTTTTCTCATGTGTTTTTGCATTTATCTGAGCCAATTTGTTTGACTTTTCAAGATTTTCTACCACCTGTTTCAATCTGTTGATTTCATTTGTCTTAAGAGACATTTCCTTCATAGATTTCACCAATTTTTTGGCTTCATATGTATGGTGAACTATTGCTGTAGATGATTCAGTAGCTGAGGTTGTGGAAGAACTTACTGGCACTGCAGTAGCCAGTGGTTCTTTGGGTGCCAACTTTTCAGCTAAAGTTGAAGGCACTGTTGTAGTGATTACAGGAATAACTGTAGGAATCTCTGGTATTTTTGGTGTTTCTTTCTTCTGGACAAGCTTGTCCATATGTATTTCCATTTCCTTAATTTAGGTTGTCAACTGAAAAATCAAATTCATCATGTCATATTTTTCTTTCTGTCCTTCTATTATTTCTTTTGTTTGAGGATGTTCACTTTGAGGAAGTTTAAGTTGTTTCCTCAAAGCTTCTATATCTTCATTTTTCTTCTTCACCAATAACTCTGCTACTTTGATATTAGCAGGATCATATCCCACTTGCAAAATTAATTCTTCTAAGGATTTTATCCTGAGATCCTTGGCATACAATGAGGCTTTTTCCATCTTCATCTGATCTTGCATGTTGAAAATGGTGTTCTGGAGATTCTTAGCACTCATGGCTTTATTTGTGACAGTGGAGTATTGCATTTCTGAGGCCTTTCTATGGAACTCAATTTGATCAAGGGCATGGATCCTATCTGTCTGGACTTCCAAATCAACTTTCTTATAATTGGCCACTATCTTTGGAGATTTTACCATGGGTTGCAACACTGACACAATTAGATTTTGATTTGAATAATCAAATGCAGATATAAGCTTGTTTTTCACACTTGGTGTCTATTTGAGATATTGAGAAAAAATGTTGGTTTTTATCTCTTCATTCTTCAGTTTGATCTGTTTATATTTTTCTTTGATGTCTAGGTCTTTCTCCTCAGTTTCCTGTGATGAAGAGGCTTCCATGCTTTGCTATCTTTCTATCAACTGTGCATCTTGATTGTTAACTTGTTCTTCATTCTGATTCTTATTAGTTGGCACGTTGATGATTACGGTAGCAATATCTGTTTTTGGAAAATTAGTGTTGGTATCTATAAGTTCTGTTTCTTCCACATCAATTGTTACCTTTCCTTTACCTGCTGAATCTAACTTGGGCCTTTTGTTATATATTAGCTTGAACTTAGTTATATTTGTAGTTTCTGCAACATAGGCTCCTTCTTCCCTTACTCTTTTGGTGGATTTCTTCGGTTGTTCTGCAATCTCTAAAGTATGACTAGTATTACTTTTATTTAGTGCATCTGTTAAGATATTTTGAGTCCACTCAATCTGATTTGCAAATTTTTCCATCTATGGTTTTTCTTCATGGATGAAGGGTGTTAACTTACATTTAACCCTTAGTTTACTCAGGATCCCTTGTGGATCATAATTCCAAGGAAAACTTTCCTCAAATTTATATTCCAATAGTTGCTTAGTTGCCTCTTTTTCAGCGTCCCTGTGATTGCAGATGAATGGCCCTATTTGATTCTTTAGTTTGAATTGAGTTTTCTTATTTGCTACCATGAAATTTATAGAATCATAGTTTAGGATCTACCTGATATACTCCAAGGCAAAGATCCTCATTGAAACATACTTGGGTAACTTGTAAGGTAACAAGTTTGACCCAAATGCTCTGAACTTAGTATATTTTTCATATAAGTACCAATCACCAACCTTTTTCTGCTCTAACAACTACAATGTCTTTTTCATTTCTTCATTTATCCTTGGCTGCTCTGTTTTTATTAACATTGTGATCACTGGATGTAGGAATAACTCTGAAAATTCTGCATAAGCGAAATTTGTACATTCTTTCCTGAGCAAAAATGTCCAGAAAATGATAGAAAGAGGATTTTTGGACTATTTTGACAGGCTTCTTTTGTTGGTTTTTAAGCTTTGAATGTGTTTTTGTTCTTTTAAAGGTCTTTAAAATTTGATTGCGGGATTGAATTTCAGAGAAATACCTGTTGTATGCAGGTATTGGGCTTCAGAGAAATTTTTGAGGTCTTTTGAATGAAACAACAGCTTCTGTAGAGCAATGTAAAAACTCCTTGGCGGTCTTCAATGATCACAGGGCAGATTTTTGCAGGATTTTTGGGCATAAAATGGTGAAAAAATTATGTTTTTACAGTTGGGGAGGCATGTGAAAAGGTTAATGTGCAGGAGAGAAAGGAAAGAATTACATTTCCAAGGTTTATTATGAGTATTTAGGGCTTAACAACGCCAACATTTAATACAGGTCAAGTCAGGAGGAAATGGTGGTTTCGGGGTTCAATAGATCGAAACAGGAGCGGTTATCACGTAACATTTGGGAAGTAAGAAGTTTCGGGGCTAACCCACGCAATCCAATGAGAAATGGGCATGTGGAGGAGAGAGGAAACCATGAAACCGTCCATTTCACGCAGATTTTCCATGGGGGTGACTGTGCATGTTTTCTATGCGATATTAGTTTATATCCGTCAGATCTGGGGTTCGAATGCGAACGGCCCAGATTAGCTGGGAAGTTGTGTTAGAAATGGAGTGGGTTCGGGGTTTCATATATATGGTGGGGATGGTTTTAACTTTATAAAAATTATTTTAATATAGTTTAAAATTTAGTGTGTATGATGGCGGGGCCAAGTTTTTTGTGCTATTTAAAACAATTGCCAATGTTTTAATTATACATGTGGGGACAAATTTTTCTTATTATATAGTTTTGTCAAATTTTAACTGCTTTAAAAACTATAGATGCGGGATATTTAAATATAGATATGTTAAACCATAAGGAGGGGAGTAATATTGTGTACATGGGATATTAAACATTGGTTTTAACATTAAAATAGTAGGTTTAGAGGGTTATTTAAAATAAAAGGTTTTAATACTATATGGGATGGTGAAGTTAGGGATTTAATAGAATAAATTAGTATTTAATATGAATAAAGGGATAGTGAAATGGAAACAAAATACATGTTAACTCTAAGTAAAGTGCCAAAAATAAAGCATTGCTTATCTTTTTTAATTCACACTTTAACTTAGGATACACTTTTAACTTAGGATAAATGCATTTTGGGGGTTTATGAATGATTTTTGAAAGGGAATGAGATTAGCTATTTAGGGTTTAGCTTTTACTAAGTAAAAATAGGTTTTTATTTAGAGAAAGGGACTATGATTTATGAATGAAGGGTGAATATTGATGAATGTGGGTCTAGGGTGGAAATTCAATATTTTTTTAACTAACCAGTCATCGAGCCTTGGGTCTAGTCCAAACAAAAGTCAGAGAAATGCTCTGAGCCTTTTTGACTGATAGGTTAGAATACTGAATATTTGGAGGGGAGGGGAAATTAGTGTTTTTTTCTCGATGATGCTTTATTACATGATTGTTGAACTGCTTTCTACCTACCCATCTTTATTTCTAACATTTTTACTTCATTTTCATGGGTGCATTTAGGCTTGCAACCCTAAAAAAAATTCTTTCAAAGCATAAAACTATATAAGTCTACCTTATTTCATCTGAAGGCTCAGATTAAAATATTTAGCTCCTCATTATTCTCTACCTATCTACTGATTTGTCAAGTTTAAAATTTTTGAGAAATCTTTATTCTCTATCTAAAACATGAAATTGAAAACATGAAAAGTTAAGATTAAACTGTTTAACTGATCATGGATTATGGCATTTATTGACACTCTGCACATAATCATTATTCTTGTAGTAAAAGTTAAAGTAGTGGCATTTGGACTTGCTCACTTTCAGATCTTATTTTATCTCTTTTTTCTTTTGGGGTCTATATTTTTCTAAGCTCTTTGATCTTTCTTTTAGGACTTGTTCCCCTCTTTTCATTTTTTTTATTATTTTCATTTTTTCAAAATATGGGAAAAGAAATTGCAGAAAGAAAGGTATGTACATATTTACAAGACTATCAAAGTCAATTCAAAATTTATGAATCCTATTATTATAGGACCCTAACAGTGGCTCCACTTGGGGATGTCATTTCCTAGTGAAATGTCAAGAACTTTAAGATCAGTAGCCTTTGGAATTTTGACTCTGATGACCCTGTAAATGTCTTCTCATATCTACAATTATTCATAGTTGTGATATTTACCTCTCAAATCTTAGGGCCTTCTCTCCGGGCTTCAACGTTTTTACGAAAACATCCAATCCAATCTAAAATCTGCAATGTATATATACAATGATCAAAGTGAATAAAAAATAACTATGTGTTAACTCAGGAGAGTAGTAGTGCTTCAGCATTCTACCATTTACTGGTTTTTCTTGCAGGTCTGTTCCATCCATTTCTTTCAAGAATAAAGCATTATTACCTCTATATCCATAAATCACATAAGGTCCTTTCCATAGAAAATCAAATTTTCCATCTTTTCCTTTGTCTTCTCTTCTAGAATCCCACTTTAACACTTGGTCTCCAATGTAAAAATCATCTTTTTTACTCTTTTCATCAAAAATTTTCTTAATCTTATCCTGAATGACTTGAGATTTGATATAAACTTCTTCCCTTGTTTGTTGCAAGTGAATAGTTTGAATGATCCTTATTTGAATGTCATTTGTTTCAACTTGTAAATCTTGGATAATTTTCATCACTGGTACACCTAGGGAGGATGGAAAAAGCAACATTCATTCCATAAACAAGTTGGTAAGGAGAGGTACCAATGGATTTTTTAGTAGTAATTCTATCTACCCATAAGGAATTGACTAACTTCTTATTGCAAGTCTTTTTATTGTCTTCAAGTAACTTTTTGATGATGTTTACAAGGCTCTTGTTTGATGATTCAACTAGGCCATTACCTTGGGGATAATATTCAGTAGAATGACCTAAGGTAATATGGTATTTAGGGAAAAATTCAATCATTTTCTTGGATTTGAATGTTGTTGCATTGTTAGTAATTATCTTTTGGGGACATCCAAATCTTGAAAGAATGTTACTTTCTAGGAAAGAGATAATGATAGTATTTGTGGCTTGTCTGGAGGGTATGGCTTCAATCCACTTGGTAAAATAGTCAGTGACTGTTAAAATCCACCTATGTTGGCCTGGACATGGAGGGTGAATTTAACCAATGAAGTCTAAACCCCATTGTTGAAATGGCATTTCAGTTGAAATAGGCTTTAAAGGCAGGGGTAATATTTTTTTCTTACCCTAAAAAATTTGGCACTTGTGACGGGAAGTTAAAAACTTTTTGACATTAGCAAACAAAGTAGCATAGTAAAAACCAACTCTCAGAATTTTGTCTACAGTAGTTTTCCAATATAGATGTCCTCCACAGTCACCTGCATGAAATTCTTCAAGTATTTTGTCAACTTCTTCCTTTAACAAACCATTTAATAAAATCCCACTATGATCTCTCCAAAAAAGTACATTATCTAAAATAAAAAATCTTACTGCCTTTAGTTTTAAGAATCTTGTTTTGGTTCTTGACAATCTAGGAGGAGCTTGTAAGTTTAGTAGTACAAATATGATATCTGTATACCTCTTTTTTCTAATTGTTCTCTTGAACACATGGAGGAAATTCTGGTAAACATGAGGGAACTTTCTCAACATCTGATTATGATTTCTGCTCTTCATCAAGTGCAACCCTCGATATTTTGATCTCCTCATTTGGATCTTCTTCTTCTTGATGTTGTTCTTCAATGACATTAAGAAAATATCTTCTTTGCAATACCTTTCTTGAACTAAGATGCAGAACATTTAGATCAAGAGGATATGTTTGATAGTGTTATACCTCAACATTGTAAGTGAGCTGAGATACTTCATTGTATGGGTTTAGAAGTGGTGGTACATGTAATTGAGTGGGGGTGGATATATGAGATGGATGTGGCTGAGGTTGTGGTTATGGTGGAGGTGGATGGTAGGGATAGCATGGAGTCAGGTATGGGGGATATTCAGGGAAATATTGAGGATGTTGAGGATTTTACCAATAAGGACCTTGCCAACCATGTTGCCAAGATTGGTTTTGGGTTTGAGATGGCCAAGGTTGCCAAGGAGGGAGTGTGTCCCAATTAGTTTGAGATGGATGTGAATAATCTTGAAATTTTGAAGTGGGTCCTTGCATCATATCAAGTTGACTAGGCTGTGAGGGTCTCCTTGGAGCTACATAACATAGCTTCTTTGGTGATTGCCTTGTTGCATTGTCTTCCTGGTAAACTTATTTAAACCCGGGGAATGATGAAAAACATTTAGTAGCATATGATTCTACATGGATAGCAAAAATATCATCATCTTTTTTTTTCTCATTTTTCATTCTTAAAATTTCTACTTGTTCACTTAGATTGCTTAGAATTTTTGTTTTAAAGTTGTCAAGAAAATTTCCAAGTTCATCTTGCCTTACCAATTTTGATGCTGACTTACTTACTCTTTCCCTTCCTCTTGATATGCGCTTGCATGTTTCACAAATTTCTTCAAATGCCAATTGATATACATCTCCTTTACTCATGAGATTAAGGAGATCAATCCACTCATCCCTAATTGTTCTAATTAAGAGGTTTTTTAGAGTGTCAAATCCTAAATGATGCACTTTTCCCTCTTAACATTATACATGAACCTCTATATTAGATCCTCAAGGCGCTCATCTTCTTCTTGGTTATTCTAAAAATTTCTTCTCTAGGATCACGATCTTTGTATTTTTTTAGAAATATCTTTTGCATATCATTCCATGATCTTATTGAATTAGTACCTCGACTCATGAACCATTTAAGAGCTCTATCCTTCAATCTTGAAGGAAAAAATCTCAGTTTTTTAGTGTATGATAAATAGCCATAAGTCCTACAAAGTATCTCAAATTCAAAGAGAAATTTTTCTGGATCATCTGTCCTCATACCATGGAAGTTGGGAAGGAAAGATGGAGGGATGTTCTTCATATGTACATTGATTTCCATATCTTGAATGGGAAACCCAATAAGACCTTATTCATTGTCATCATATCCATCCATCTCTTCTACCTTCAAAAGTGTATCGTGATGTGGTTCTTATTGCACCATGTGGTCAAATGGGGGGGAGTGGTATTGGAGAAGTATTAAAAAAAAAATTATGAGTATCCATACTCCTATGAGGCATGAAAATCAGATCTTTTTGTATTTTTTTAATATTTCTGAAATGGAATGAAAAGAAAGGAAATCATAAAAGAATGCTAAAAACAAAATCAAATCATCTACTAGACACATCCCTGACAACGACACCAAAAAGTGGTGAGCCCTGGTATTGCACCAAGAGTGCTGTAACTCCCAGGGGCTTCCCTACTTCACTTTATCAACCTGGGGTTCATAAAAACTTTAAGGTGACAGTGCTATATACACAACAGATGCATTATGTTCATGTTGGGATAATCGGATGCGGATCTACTTCTTAACTTCTATTTATGCTTATTTGGAACTACATAGATGCATTTATCTACTCTAACTGATTATACTTCATTCATCAACCAATACTTATGCGCACTACGCTTTTATCATTAAAACATACATGAATCATATAAATAATTTCGCAACACCCATACTAAGTAAATACATGCATAAAAGCATAGATGTCTCCAAAACTCTTTCTTCTTTTATTAGGATAAGTCTCTTCGCTACATATACTTTCTTCGATTGGCACACACATCTACAAGTGGTCTACGTACAAAGTTGCAGAATCTTCAAGGCCTCCATGCACACAACTGTGGATACTTCCCTTGGCCCAAAACACATAAAGATAAATATTCAACAGTTCATGCTGATCACAACTAGAATACTAATGACTTCAACTCAATATTACATTTGCTTATATAGCCTTTACATCATACAAAAACCATGGTCCACATACCATGGGTGGACTCAAATATAACAAAATAAACTCGATCCCTTTACAAAAATAGGGGCTTTGACCCACCCCAAATCCCCTAAACTTCGTGCAGTTAATTTATCTTCACTGAACTGCACATTCCACTCCTTGAGTTGCATAGTCTTTTGACCCAAAATGGACCAAGTTGGGTCATGCCCAACAACCCTAAAGAATCAAGTCCTCCTTTGAGTTCACTCCTTCAACTCGTAGAAATGCATCCTTCTTGAGTGCACGAGAACATTCTTAAGCCCATACTCCTAACCACTTCATCCGTCGTTAGTGCGCCTTGTGTCCTACATTCTCTCTTAAGCACATGAGGGTACCCTAAAGCCCTAAAGCTTCGTCCTTTGGCCTTTATAAGTGCACCCTACACCCTTCTTGTCCCCCTTGAGCACACATATCACTTGGGAAGCCAAAATGGTCTCCCTTCTTTGTTCATACCTCCACTCTGCACCCTTCCTTATGTTTTTTCTCTCCTGTTGAGAGCATGAGTGCACCCCGAAGCTGTGAAGCTTCATCTCTTCAGCACTTTAGCCTTTCAAAGTTTTCCCTTACGCACAGAAGTTCTCCTTACTCATCCCAAATGCATTGTTAAGTCATGAACATGAAATCTGTGTGAAGCATGCTAGAATAGGATATTTTTCAGGATGATGTTTGCTTTCCATGAGTGATTGTAGTTACATACATTTCAAGAACAACATGGAAAATATGCGCGAAGAAGGTCGAGAAAAAAGGGTAGGAAAGTGAAAAATTTGAGAATAAAGAAGACATTGAAGTCTTGATGATCGAAGCAACCTAAAGACTCCATAAGTTCAAAGACACTTTGGAGGGTGAATACATCAATGATCAAAAGTTGCATTTAAGATCAAATACATAAGTGGCAGCCATGTCACCTATTGAATAGATTCCATGTCCTCAGTCACTACGAGTCCAAGTCATCAATGATAGTGACTTGCCATTTCCTCATAACATGATGATGTAATCATGTATTCATTGTAAATACAAAGAAGTGGAAGTCAAAGAGTCATTTATGGAAAAAAGAGTGATGTATGGAAGCCAAAAATACATTTAATTCCAAGAGTCATATGCAATTCCAAAGTTCATTTTGAATTCCAATGGTTTTAGAAGTCCAAAGGTCATTAGAATTTGGAAATTCAAGAATCATGAGGATATGAAAGGTCGAGCCTCAATTTATAAAAGGATCCTCATTACTCAAGAAATATACTGTTAACCTTGTCTTCTCCCATAAGGCATTAAAGAGATAGAGATAGTACTTTTTGTAAGAAAGTACTAGCTCTAACGCACCACTATTGTAGCTAGTGATGTTCATTGTACTTATGTATCTTGGAACTTTTTTTTAATATTTGAATCCCATTTTGCCAACAAATTTTCATGCATGGATTTTGGATGTTTCTACTGGAAACTAGATCACTACCGAGAGGGGGGGGGGGGGGGAGGGTGGGCGAATCAGTAGCTCTCACTATATACAAAATTTTGAGAGGTGTCTCCGCTTACCGGATTTCCCCCCCAAGAAGATGCAGATCACATATAAATTTTTTCTCCAAATTAATATTCCTTTTAATGATGCACAAACTAAATCACAAACCATTAATAAAAGCACCAAAATAAGCATGCAATCATAGATAACAATCACACAATGGACACAAATATTTATGGTGGAAAACCATCTCTAGGGAAAAAAACCACTTGTCGTTGCTATGTTGCTCAAACAAAATTTTACATAGAGTATACGTATGGCTACTCTCAAATGGAGATTAATTCTCAAGAAGATATATAGAATACCATCTGCTGAAGGCCACGAAGATCAACAATCCTCACTCGATTACTCCTGAACTATCAGCTACTCTAGAGACTACAATATGCTGGAAGCTACCATGACCAACGAGCCTTGCTTAGTTTTTGCTGATCTATCCAACCACCACTGGATTTGAGAAATATATTCTCTTGCATCAATTTTTCCAAAGTCCTCTAACTCTTCTCCTCTATATGGTTCTCGTTTCAAAATAGTTGAGACTCAAACTGAAAACTACTCAACATGAGCTTTGTAGAAGCATATCGTCAAAGCAAAATACAATCAGAATAAAAACTCCAACCTCCAAATATTCCACAAGTAGCAATACAATCTCACCAAATATTATACCAATCCTCATTGCATCATCTCACACAACAACTCAAAACTAATGGTTGAAACATACTTCAGCTCACTGCTGCTACAACTACAAACTCACTTTGAAAATATATGTACTATGGCACATATGCAGCTTGCAGGCTCTACAACAAGCTCACTCTCACTCAACACACACTCAACACCCAACCATACTAACAATTATATTTCTCCAATATATGGATGAACTCAAGTGCTCAACTCAATAATTACACAGAACTACTGAGCTCAAAAATCTTGTTCATATGATTGATTTGATCCAGATTCACTCATTGAAAAAATCAACCACTAACTCCATTATCCTTTTTTATAATTTCAACTTTAATCAGATTTAGGAGGTCCCATGAAATTTTTTGACTATAAATCAAAACGCTAGGATCAAGTATGTCGCCACAAGCCAAAACTTAGCTTAACAACGTAATGAATGCATATATTTTCTCTTCAAAACCCATATTCAGACCCTTAACAATGTCGTCCATGATACTATAGCCTCATAGATCCATAATGGTTCCCTTAAGCCCACCTCCATATTGCTTTTAATTTCTAGTCACTCCCTTGACTGTGCATGCATGTGACTAGGGCTAAAATTGAATTAAAACATAAATCCTTCAGTCCTGAACCTTTTCCACATATTGGAACATCTTCCTCTACTCCTGTAAACTCCTCCAAGCCTATGCAAATGGTCCACAACTAACAAAATAGGCTAATAACAAGTCTATGACATGCTAGACATATTCTTCCAACTTTAGGACCAAGACCAACACCTCTAGCTCCTCAAGCAACAACCTCAACAACTCTACACCTGCAGCAACATCTCCATCACTTGTAGCGGCATCTCTATCCTCTGTAGAATCAACCCCAAGTCATACAACTGCCTCCATCACTTATAGGAGCACCTCCAACAAAAGAATCAACAACTTAACACTTATAGTAGAAAACCAATGTCTCCAAGACATGTAGAGACATATGCAACAACTAGAGAAACAGTCCAATGATATACAACAACAACATATCCAATAAGCACACCATGAGCATCTCTCTATCCTCCTATAGCAGCATCATCTCCAATCACAACATGCGGATCCATCTCCAATTCAGGAGCCACAACTCATCACTCAACCAATTGAATGTACAACACATCATAAGGTAGCATCATACTCTCTCTCTCCATGCAATTGCAACATAAAATTAATCCATATAAAATATCCCAACAACATACATGATTCATCTATAAGTAGAAACATAATCCATGAAATACATAAATTATAGTTGATCCATCTAGAAAAATGTGACAGTAGATATAAAAATAATCCTCCATAAATAGTGTCAACATTCTACAATATGCAAATGTTGTGAAAATCTCCAAGATCTACTCTCTAATGATTAAGCTACACCTGAGAGCCGCACTCTGATACCAATTTTTGGAAACTAGATCACAACTAAGAGTGGGTGAATTATTAGTGAGAGCGCATATAAACTTTTTATCCAAATTAATATTCCTTTTAATTATGCACAAACTGAATCACAAACCATAAATCAAATGTAACAGCCCTAGTGAAAATTCCATGTAATAAAATTAAAAATAATAAGCACGGTTGATGGGACACATATTCCAAGATGAATGGTGGGAAAAGCATCCTAGCACGTGTTCATTTAGGTTATTATGGCTAAGGAAATTTTCAAAGGAAATGGCTAAGGTATTAAAGAGGAAAAAAATTATTTTTGGAACATTTGTTTATAAAAATAATGGAAAATAGGAGAAAAGGAAGGTGAAAGGTCACATGTTGCATATGAGGAGGAAAATTAAGGAAACTAATGGAAAATGAAGAAAATAGATGCCTCATTGATAAAAGGGCTTCTGAGGATCAGTTGGAAACCTTTTTTTAGTGCATTTTTTGGAGCCCTCTCATTATTCTCTCTCTTTGTCTCACTCTTAGACACTTAGAGTTTTCTTGGAGAAATTAGGCATTGTAGCAAGAAAGGAAAAGAAACCAAGGAAGAGAAAGTTAAAGCAAATACAACAAGATTATTTGCAAGTATTGATTTGCATATGTGATTTCCTTGCTAGATATAGCATGCATGGTATTGCATGTGTTTTCTTGTTGTCTTGGCATGGGTTTTTCTAGGTGTGACAATGTTTTCAGCCTAGACTTCCCATTTTCATATAAGCTTTGATGAGATGGGTTTCTCATACTTCGGTTGAGCTGGATGGTTGGATTAGATTCGAAGCTGAGTGGGGTCGATCTCCAAAATAACAAACACATGGCTTAGGGGTCCCTGAACCAAACTGTGGATCATAGTAAAGCCATTGGCCTAGTAACCCCTGAACCTTACAGTGGGTTGCGGTAATCTAGATTGTGTGCCGCGATGGACCTAGGATTGCTGGTGAATGGCAGGATATATGGTAAAGCCAAGAGGTGGATTTCTCTCCATTGGGCCTAATAGTCCCAAGATGGGATGTATGGTAAAGCCTAGAGATGGTCTCACTGTAGGGCCCAGTGACCCCTGGATCAAACTTTGGGTTACGTTAAAGCCTGAGAGACTAGGAGGCACTCAAATTCCTCACGATGTAGGTAGAATACTCTAGTAGCATTCATTCTTGTTTGGTTCCTTTTCGGTTAGTTATGAGTCCCACTTTCATTCTTGGAATATGGCACCAGGGTGATTCGCTAAAGATATATTTGGCTCAACCAAGCTATGGTCGAGTGGAACGTGGCAGTCCCATCCCCGGTTGGTTCTTGCATTCATTAATGAGAAATTCATTCCTTTGGTAATTGATGTATAATTGTACTAATTATTATGTGGATTTTATTGTTGTTGTATATATTGTATTTCTGTTGTTATTATGTTGGTTATACGCATGTACTTTATCAGTGATGATGTATGGCTCTCTTCATGTTTTTACTTGTAAATGAATACACCATGTATCTTTGGTCAAATAGATTGTATCACATCTTATAGTGTAAGGGAGAAATTATTCTTAGTGATTCTCAAATAAGCATGATACCCATATGTTTAAATCCGCTGTTTATACATGTAGATGAAATGTTTGTGACCTGTTTGGCGAAATTCCTGTCATGATAGGAGAGGTTTAGATGATTTCCTTATGAAGTGATTGCTTCCATACCTTTTTTTTAATGTTATTTATCATATCCTACAATTTCATGAATTTTTGGGTAGTGACCTGGGCTCTCGGGCTAAAAAGGTGGCACAAATTCTGGAGTTGCAAGCATAAAACTGACCAAACCAGGCCCTGGATGCTACCTTGTCTTGAAATTCTCGCGGATATAGGATTTTAGCAGCTACCTTGCCTTCGCATGCCCGCAACTAAGGCTTAAATTGGTCAAAACGTCAGTCCCCCTCAGCGTTTAGGTGCGTGGAAGGTTGGGTTACCTCCTACTGATGTTTTTCATGTCGTGTAAGGTGTGTTTGTCTTGTTTCCATTGGTTCCACTTCCTTAAGGTCATCTAGGAGGCTTAATATCATATTAGTAGCCTCTCGTCGCATTTTTCACCCATTTGGTCAATTACTCAGGTATATGTGGGAAGATCATGTTACATCAAAGCACCAAAATAAGCATGTAATCATAGCCAACAATCACACAAGGGACACAAAGATGTCTAGTGGAAAACCCTCTCCAGGGAAAAAAACCACCCACTGCTACTTCGTTGCTCAAATTCTATTATGTCAAAAAAATTATTTACATAGAGTATATATATGGCTACTCTCAAATGGAGACAATATCTCAAGCGGATCTATGGACTACCATCCACTGAAGGTCCCCACGATTAGCGATCCTCGCCTGGTTACTCCTGAACTATCAGTGACTCTACAGACTCCGATTTGCAAGGAGCTACCATGACCAATGAGCCTCACCCAGTTTCTTCTTAACTATCCAACCACCATTAGATTTGAGAAATATGATCTCTTATATCGATTTCTCTGGAGTCCCCGAAATCTTCTCCTCTATGTGGTTCTCGTTTCAAAATATTTTAGACTAGAAACGAAAACTGCTCAACATGAGCTCTACAACAACATATCTTCAAAATACAATAAAATATGAATCAAAACTCCAACCTCCAAATACTCCACAAGTATTAATACAGTCTCACCAAATAGTATACCAATCCTCACTGCATCCTCTCACACATCAACTCAAAACTAATGTCTGAAACATACTTCAGCTCACTGCCGCTACCAGTAAAATCTCACTCAGAAAATATGCATACTATGCCACATATGCAGCTTGTAGGCTCTACAAAAAGCTCACTCTCACTTAACACATACTCAAAAACCAACCATACTAACAATGATCTTTCTCCAATATATGGATGAACTCAAGTGCTCAACTTAAAAATTACACAAAACTATTGAGCTCAACAATATTGTTCATATGCTTGATTTGATCTAAATTCACCTCATTGACCTAATAAACCACTAACTCCATTATCCTTTTTTATAATTTCAACTTTAATCAGCTTTTGGAGGTCCCAAGAAATTTTTGTTAGAAAATTATATATTACAGAGCAATGGAGCAAATAAATTATATTTGAAAACACAAACACAAGAAACACATAAAACCAGAGAGACACAGATATACGTGGTTCACCCATTTTGGGCTACGTCCACCCTGAATAGCCAGTTGTTTGTTTCTATTATCTAGCAAAATGAAGAGACACAACCTACAACAGATCCGCTGTAATATCCTTTGTTCTCTCTCTCAGTCTCCCTATCTATTTCTTGCTCTGAGAATACACATAAAATACACAGCGGCAATACAATACCCTCATACAAGTGAGGGGTTTCCTTCTAGGGAAAAAACCCTAAACTAAACATAACTTCTACCGTCAGATCATCCGCCTAATGAACAGCCGAGATTGACTAGAAATTACTATACTTTTACAAGGCAATTTTACATTTTTTTTTAGCTTCGGGGGCGCTGCCCCCGAAACCCCCCGCTAGGAGGGGGGCTCCATAAAGTCGCAGCTTCCCCCCCCCCCCCCTTGGACCCCCCAGGAAACATTTAATTACAGGCGGAAACGAAGTTGTGATACAAAATAAACAAGATAATCAGGCTCCACACCAATACGTTTCTGACCATAAACCGAAAATTCATGATCAAGGATGTCTCCACAAGCCAAAAATTATCTCAACAGCGCAAGGAATGCAGAGATTTTATCTTCAAAACCCATAGTCACACCCTTAACACTTTCATCCATGTGACTATAGCCTCCTGGAGCCATAATCTCTCCCTTAAGCCTGCCTCCTTGCAACTTTGAATTTCCAGCCGCTCCCTTGACTCCGCATGCATGTGAATGGGGCTAAAACTGAAGTAAAACACAATTCCTTCAGTCTTGAACCTCTGCCACTTGTTGGAACATCTTTCTCTACTCTTGTACACTCCTCCAAGCCTCTGTAATACGTCTAAAAAATATTAAATAGGATAAGAATAAGTATATGAATTGCTAGACCTATTCTGCCAACTTTAGGACCAAGACCAACACCTCCAGCTCCTCAAGCAACAACCTCTACAACTCTTAAAACCTGCAACAACATCTCCATCACTTGTAGCATCATCTCTATCCTATGTAGTAGCAACCTCAAGTCATACAACTGCCTCCATCACTAGTGGAATCACTTCCAACATAAGCAGACACATTTAAACACATATAAAAATAAACCAATGTCTCCAAGACATGTAGAGATATATGCAACAACTAGCACAACAATCCAACCACCTGCAACAATAACATCTCCAATCAGCACACCATGAGCATCTCTCCATCCTCCCGCAATAGAAACATCTCCAATCATAGCATGTGGATCCATCTCCAAGTCAGGAGCCACAACTCATCACAACTAGGTCTAGTCATAGGATGTTGACATCAATGTCAACTAACAATACCATCAACTAAACACCATCACACAACACTTATCACACATGCACATGACCAGCAGCAGCAAGAACTTGTTGACATCAATGGAAACACTACAATGTCAACAATTTTAAGACTAATATTTTAATGTTTATGATTCTTATTGGCTTTCACATGTACTAAAGTAATTAAACTGTTTCGGTGACTTCAGTGCTAAACTTGTTGGAAATGTGTTGTAATGATTTTAACGATTGTCGCATCTATGTGAACTATTTCACTTGATGCTAGACGATTCCTTCTTATCGATGTGTGTGTCTCCGTTAGATTAGTACTATTACTTCTCTTTTAGAGGCTCACTTTCCCTCCCTTGCAGTGAAAGAACCTCATTACATTTACAACTAAATATTCACAAGGCACACTCTCTAGCTCATTCAAAAGCACATGTGTGCATCTCTCTTATGCTAATTTCTTAATCCAAGGTAAAAGTTGAAGTAAACAACAACCAAGTTGTATTTCTACATGGGATTCCTACACCAAATGGTGTGAGGTATAATTGGGACCTCATATTGGGGAGATCCCCTGTATGTTGGCAGTATCTAGCCATTAGAGAACTTTTGAGGTCTAAAATGGTTCTCTTAAGAAAAACCTACAACCAAAATAAACTTTATAAGAACCAATAAGATTCAAGATGATGATGTCAACCATAGGGGATGGTTCACCATTTTTAGGTTAAAAAAGTAAAAAGATTAAAAAATAATAAAATAATAAAACCATTTTTTTCAAATTGTATTTTCAATTTATCTCCTTAACGTTTTACTCAAATTTCGAGTGGGATTATTCATTGGATGAAAAATTCAATTCCCCATCCAAGGAGTACCCATGTTGTATACTTTTGATGGACCCTGCTATGTGAAAAATGAGAAATACATGAAAAAAAAAGTGATTGCAATCACGTTTTTCATGTATTTCTTATTTTTTGTGTAGCAGGGTCCATCAAAATTATGTAACATGGGCACTCCTTGGATGAGGAATCAAATTCTGCATCCAATGAGTGTTCCCACTCAAAATTTTCTTAAACCCATAGGGAGATAAGTTGAAAATACGAGTTGATAAATTAGTTTTTTATTTTTTTCCCTCTAAATTTTGATGATGTAATCTAATCTTATTTTATTATTTCCACTATTATTTTATAATTTCCTTGGGAGGCCCATTTTATACCTCAAAATTCCCCTAATGAACATCAACACAAGGTGTATAACATAGGGTTCCCTGCCTCTAATTTTATAAAAATAAATAATAGTGATAAAATCCCAATAAGAACAATTCATCTCATGCAAATTCATCATTGTGCAATCCAGTGGAAATATTCTACTCCTGCCAATCAATGCTATTATAAATATGCTAAATTTTTGATGGGATATGCAATTATACTTTCTCCATATAAGTGCAATGAGGTTGGAACCACTCTCAAACACCCTAAAACAATTAATGGTAATGTTAAAAATTTATTTATGACATCCCCCAAAGTTAAGAACTAGAAAATATTAGAACAAGTGCCTTGGAAAGGATCTTTGTCTTAACCTATATGCTTAGGATTTGCACATCTTGTAATTATTGTAGTCTATGTTATTCCATTCTAAACAATCATGTTCTCCTAGAAGACTATGTTATCCATCATTTCATACTTTGAAATATTGTATACAATTTAACCAAGGAATTTCCAGTAAAGGCATATGAGTCAAATCCTACTCTAATTATTTATGCACAAGACATGCTCTCTTTCAAATTTGATAGGTTGACACAAGCACTAACAAAAGTATATTGGCATGGAATAACATCTTGTTTTGGTGAAAAAGTGATGTTCCTTGCCCTTGTTCTAAAATCATGCAACACAAAGTTTGTGTTGGTCATGTAACCTACCTCCATCTATGTAGACACAAGGTCTCCAATGTTGAATGCATTTCCTCAATATATGGATGTATAATGTAATGAATAAGACTCCAAATTATAAAGTAATGATGGTCTCATGATCAATGAGATGGACAACCAAAAAGAAAATATGTATTTGTTCTACAAAGAAAGAATTATTGCAAAATACTATGACCCATGAGATACTACAAATTGTACCATATTGGAATATTGTCAGTCAATTATGTCATGATTCCCTTCAATTACCTACCCATCCCACGAAGTTGATATATTTTCTTATAAGATAACTCAACAACTATGACATGACAACCTATAACTACTACAAAAACTGAAATACAAAAGTTACTTTTTCCACACATTATGTTTAAGGATATTCAACGGAAAAATAATACAATTATTTTTACCACATAACATGCTCAAGGATATTCCACATTCTCTTTGGGTGACCATAAAAAACAAATGTAGTACTTAAGAAACCTTACTTAGAATACAATTTACATAAAAACATGAGAAAATATAAAAAAATTACTTATGCTTAAAAAAAATTGCAACAATTCCTTTGATTTTTTGCATTCAATAAGTATACTTAATAATCCTTGACATCTTGAATTGAGTCAGCTTCCTATCCTGTAATTATTTGGGTAGGGACCTCACGTGAGGTTTTAAATAGCTCTTTCTTTAGTACTTCTAAAACAATCTTAGATTAAGAGGTAACTACACTCACACCAAGCACTTATATGAAGTTTCTTATAACTTTTACCATGTCGTATTTATGTCCAACTTCTGGTGTGATTCATCCCAACTGTTGGTCCACTCTCGATAAGGAATCCTAAAATCACCCTTTCTTGGGGAGATATTTTTATAATTCATCTAGGATATTTGTATAATGTGAGATAAAAAATTTGAATCAAAAAAAAATATAGGGCATGCCATCATAATCATCATATTCATCCAAGATTTAATTTCATAAAATAATTCTTATGTTTAATCATTACCAAATTCATCAAAATCGGGATCTATGATAGCTATAGACACTAGTCCAACAACCTTGAGAGATGAGTGCACATCACCCCCTCAATTACTTATTCCTTAAATTTTGCTCTTCATTTCGTGGGAAATTTTTTTATAATTCCTCAAGGACCTTTATCTCATCTATTAATCTAAGAAATTTTTTTTGAATCACAGCAAAAAACTAGGAAATTCCATCATTGTCATCATCATCATATGCAACCCAGATTTGATTTCTTGAAATCACTATTCTGTCTAATCCTTACCAAAGTCATCAAAATCAAGATCTGGGATAGCTATAGACAATGGTTCAACAACCTTAAGAGTTGAGTCCTTCATATCATCCCTTGAATTAATGATTAATCCTTCAAGGTTTCTCTTCATTGTATCACGATTTTGAGGGTACTCCTTAGTGTTTTTATGGGCTCAAGTGGTTTCATGTGCACAATATTTGCACATGCCTCCTAATATCTGATGACTAAAACTATAACACTTGCCACCGTTGAAGCAACTTTTGCACTCCCTTTCATTATTTTGAGCCTTTTTCTAATCTTCGTCCTTGTTTTCTCCACCAACAAATTCCAAATCTCCTACTTTAACAAATTGCTGCCCATGCCTCCCTAACTAATGGTTTGGTAGTCTTGTTCATATTGACTCTCTTTGCACTTTATGATTTTGTTTGCTCTTTGCCTAATTAATTGTACTATTATATATTTCCTCTACAAACCATCATCTCTATAGTCAATATTATTGCTAAAGATGAAAATAACATTTGGATAGAACATGACATAAACAAAGTAAGTTAATAATTGGGGACACATACTCTATTATGATTTCAAAGTTGCTAACTTTTGTTTCTCTTTACCTAATTTATTTTACCATTATACACTGTCTTCTCTACCATACAATCAATAATGTAGTCAATAGCATTCCTAGAGAGAAAAGTTACATTGTGATGAGAATAGAATGTAAACAGTGTAATTATGTAGTCAATAGTATTCCTAAAGATAAACATTATACTGTGATGAGAATATAATGTAAACAAAGAAACTTAATTAACTAAGTGGACACACTCACTCTTTGTTTGTGTGGAATCTCTCTCAAATTCAATAGATTTTTTTTTTTTTCGAACATAGTTTCATCTAAATTAAATGAAACTTGGATCATGAATAGTTTGATGCAAATGAAACAAATATTTACCTAGCCAAAAACAAATAAACTAGTAAGAAAGGTTGAATTTCTCTACTTATTATTTTATCCACACCTCAAAAAACACCTACTTGGAAAGAGAGAAGAGAATGAAATAGAAAATTAATAAAATATAGTGAATACAAAATTTCAGTTGGATAGTGTGTTTGGTGATAGAATGAGTACAAATATGACCAATATACAATATGAAATATGTAGGGTGTATGTCACTAAGAACATTCTTGTTATATATCAGTGTCTTGATCCCAGTTTAGGCATCTTTTATGTTCAATCCCCTCTCTTAGTTTATGATCATATAGCTTCTTAAGTTCTCAGTTGTCATTCAAAGTTTAAGTAGGCCTTCAATAGTGAATTTGTTGCATTCCTTTTTTATATAAATACCATTTTTTTTCTATGGGATCAACGAAAGGGCACATGTTTTTTGATATTTATTTATTGATATATTTAAACCATCATACTTTAGAAGGATCAGGGAGAAACCTGACATAGATAAGAAGAAGAGAGAAAGAGGTTGCATTAAAAATAATATTAAATAATCTAAGTTAAGAACATTTTTTTGAGGAAAAAGATGCAGAATAATTATTCATAACTGGTGGAGACGTAAATTGTTGGTGAAAAGGGAGGAGTCAAATAGAACAATAACAAACTATAGTGAATATTAAATTTCAGCTCGATAGTGTGTTTGGGGACAAAAGGAGTGCAAAGATGACCAATTATACAAAATGTAGGTTGTCTGTCCCTGAGAATATTCTTGTTATAGATCAATGAATTGATCCCAGCCTAGGCATTTTTTTTATGTTCAATCTCCTCCCGTAGCTTATGATCGACCCGCTTAAATTCTAAGTTTTCATTCAAAGTTTAAGCAAACCTTCAGTAGTTATTTTTTGTTGCATTCCTTTTTTATATAAATACCCTTTATTTTCTATGGGATCGAGATTACATGGAGTATACTAGATGTCAAAACAATGTTCAATTACTTCAATTACATTGTTAAGAAATTATGAATAACACCCACAAAAAGATATTTGCATACCATTTGATAACATCCAAAAAAAAGTATTTGCATAGCATTTGATTTTCAAACTTAAAATATATTGTAAAAAATAAACCTCATCTAAAACTAGAGTGGAAGAAAACTCAATAAGATCAAAGTAAAATATTATTAAAATATATTGTGTAAGAAAAAAAGGAAGCTCAAAATAAAATATTATTAAAATATATTGTGTAAGAAAAAAAAAACTCATCGGAAACTAGAGTGGAAAAAACTCAATAGGATAAAAGTGAAATATTATTAAACTAAAAGAAACATTTCATTCTTAATATCAGAGGAAAACCGTAACTGCTTCAAACTATGTGAATTATATCCTGCAGGTCATTGAAATATACCAGCATAGATCCATCTAACTCCGGATCTATCATGCGCCGAGAGGGATCAAATCTCTCGAGGTGCAAACCTATTTTTGAGTGCAAAACTTGAGGAAAGGTTTGCACCTCGAGAGATTTGATCCCTCTCGGCGCACGATAGATCCGGAGTTAGATGGATCTATGCTGGTTCCAGTCGGTGGCATCAACGTCACATTTTTCAGATTATTAAATTTTCTGTATATTTTTGAGATGTACATCATACTTTGAAATTTTTAAGATTAGAAATACAAATTCTAACAAATGTTATTAATATAAATATGTTTGGTTATCTTAAAAATGAACTAATTAATATATTAAATAACAAATACACCTACCATATCATTGAAATATCAAATACACCTATATTAAGCCGACATTTATTTTTCAGATTATTAAATTTTTTGTATATTTTTGAGATGTACATCATACTTTGAAATTTTTAAGATTAGAAATACAAATTCTAACAAATGTTATTAATATAAATATGTTTGGTGATCTTAAAAATGAACTAATTAATATATTAAATAACAAATACAACTATCATATCATTGAAATGTGATATGAAGAATATATTGAAAAATACATGAAAAATACATAATTTATTTAGTATTTAACCTTAACCTGACTTCTTCTTCTTTTCTCTTAGAAACACCGGCACATTTTGCCATCTTTTCATATCGATCATATGAAAATGGTGGTTGAAATCGAAGACCATCCAAAGATTTAACTCGAGATATTGCAGTAAAAGTGAGACCTTGTCGCTCTGTCCTTCCAATATCAATAGTTGCCTTCTCTAGTGTCAATCCCTGGGACATATGAATTGTTAATCCCCGAGCAAGTCGCAATGGAATTTGTTTATTATTGCCTCTTTCAATAGGTATAATAGGAATAGTATGAGGGAATAATTCATCCCACGCAACTCCGACATATTTATCAAATGTTACTAAAACATATGTAGGAGGATTAGGAGGTGATGTTCCAGGATTATACACAATATCTTCAACTACTCCAAGAGCACCATTGACAAGTCCTGCATCAGTCCATAAATTTGAAGTTAGCATAACCCTAGCTCCAACAACAAGAAGGACCTCATTATCCAAATTTTCCTCATCTGCTTCCATGTTGTTGTTGTTATTTGATCTTGTAGCAACACTACGTGCAACAGGGTGATTTAGGGATACCAAGCAACGCTTATTGTGATTGTGCACATCATCATTTGTTGCAAACAAATGTGTAGCTTTATTAAATGACTCTTTTGTTGAAGCATCCAATTTGGAATCTGTACGTGTCATTAGTACTTTCCAATCTTCTATTTTTGGAATTGCATCTCTAACGTTCATTAATAAATGACGAAATAATCTTTGATCATTGCTCTGTCCATCTTGCCTGTATACTGTATCAAGAGTTACAACAGTTGTGAATAAATTCCATAATTCTTTTGCATGACCTTCACATGAATATGCAGGTCTATCCATAACAGGAGGTAGTTGTCCCAAATCACCAACCAATATAATTGATATACCTCCAAACGGGACTTCTTTTTTATGAGGAAAAGCTTGGCGAAGTCGAGAATCAATATGTGTCAACAAATTTCTCCCGATAAAACTCATCTCATCAATAAGAATGTACTTAATATGTTTCATATCCTCTTGTAAGGTAAGAAAACGTGACCCTTGTAAATCAGTGAAGTTCCTCACTGGTATATAAAGAGCAGAGTGTATTGTCGATGCAGATATGTTGAATGCTGCAACACCGGTAGGGGCCAAAAGAAGCAATGGGCTCTTATGAGGAAGAGAGTCAGTTTCAAGTCTTTGTTTTATTGCACCAATCAAGTAAGACTTTCCAGTACCTGTTGTCCCTTCGATAATCATAAGCAACTGTTCTTCCTTGTCATCTCCTTTGTAATGATCAAGAACTACATTAAATGCTATTTTTTGCTTTTCTCCTAAACTTTCAAATGAATATTTTTTTGATGATTCAGTAGTAACAATTGCATTCACTTTTTTCTTATCAGATATGAATTTCACTGCACATCTTGATGTCTCTTCATCAACAAATCTAGAGCTCCAATTTGTCATAACATCACGATCCCTAAATCCAATCATGTCAAATTCGCTCGCATGTATAAACTTATTCTTATACAAACCTGAAATAATCTCCCACTCATGTTGCTTAGAATCATTTTGTACATGTAAATCATCTTCATCCTCATCTGGACATTGAGCTGGATCCTTTGAAGGTATTGGATTACGATCAATATGCCAAGGATTATATGAAAAATTTTCCCAATTTTGTATGATGTCATCATCTCTAGAACCAATATCTGTATGAAAATCACGAAACGGCTTGTACAATACTAATTCAGACCAACAAAACTCAACAAAACTATTATTTTCGCGAGGGGGAACTGAATGAAACTTCGGAAATACACGTACAATGGCTGCATTAACTCGTGGTAGCCATTTCTCATCACGCCGACGTTTGTCATATGACCAAGATCTAGAAGCTTCTATCAATGAAATGTGCTCCATACTCATGGGTCTCTTCCTATATGCATCAATAAGAGAATTATCATTGTGGCCATTATTTTCATCAACTTTTACTTGTTTGAAAACATTTATCCCAACATTCAAAACAATGAATGTACGACTACATTCATTAAGAGGAAGCTCCAAAAGCATATGACATGTTTCTTGTGCTCCTATATCCCTGTCAACGATAGTCTCACACAACAATGTTCTATATGCACGTGCTGCTGGTTCATTTGGATTTTGAATAGAGGAAATACGCATCAACATATCATGGAAGCTTTCAGACCCTTTTTCTGCTTTTGATGCATATTTTGCTATGTAGTTAATCACAACATGCCTAGAAAGAATAGGTTTCCAATCCATATTTGCACGCCACATCATCAATGTTTCAAGATTATGTGTATTTAATCGATCATCATTTCGTCTAGGTTCATATATTTTTTCTCCACTCTCATCAACATAAAGTCTTGACATTTTGCATAGCTCCCATGGTGCCTTATATCTACACACCAATTTTCCACCCTTCTTTCTAAGGCATGACTTCTCATTACAGGTGATGTGGCGCTCAACACAATTGAGAAGTTGTTCATAGTCCATCATCGGATCAGATTAAAATATTTGTTCAGTGTTCTTTAAGCAAGGATGATCATCATCGTTCCGTTGAATAGGCATCTTTATTTGATATTCATTACGTGGATTGAATGCATGGACAAATCTATCAAAGTATTCTTTTGCAAATCTAACTTGATTCGGGTCATTCCAATTCAATTTGTCCATATTGGGAGCATCTTTTAGCCAAAGAAACCCATGGACATGTGGAGATCCACGATGTTGCCATTCATAACGACACCAAAAATCTGTAGCATGATGAAATTTTGAAAAAATCTCATCTCGAAACAATGTATGTCTTAAATGCGCATAACTTGCTACAATGTGAGGATTATCAATGACATTCTGGCGTCTCCATTTTCTTGCTTCCTTTAAAGCTGTAGGAGAGGTACCTGGCATTAGTATATGCAAATCAGGCCATTGCATATCTGCCACACTTAGTGTGAAGAATATTGTAGGAGATCCAATTTGTTGTACTAAGTCACATAATTCGCCACGACATTTGCTCTAATATGCACGTGTACCTCTTAGAACATGTCCAAATCTCATCAATCTATCTGCAATTTTGGAATTAGGAAGATTTTGCAAATGCTCTCGTAACTCATCAACTGTTGTAGGTATTTCTGTCATATTTTTTTTAACAAATACTGCAGAAGACGCTTGAGCACGATGTCTCATGATGATATTGAGTAAAAAATATCTAAATCGAGGATGTCTCCCAAACCTATTATCACGAAATCTGAGGAGATGTTTTGCATACTCATGAAGATGCACGTTTCTTTGTCGTGCTTGTAACCAATCGGCTTCTCCTCTAGGGAATAATGTTGGAAATTCCATATCAAATAACCCTTCAGTATTGTACTCATTTATTGGAGATGAACCAATTCTAGGCCAATTAATGACATTTGTAGTTTCACCATCTAGTTGGTTTTCTTCTCTATTAGGATTATCTGCCCATGCACGAATAAGTTCAATTTCCCTAGGTGCATTTGGAGGCTTTACAGCAAAAGAAGTTGTATCATAATCATCTAAAGCATCTTCATGACCTGGAGCACCTTCTAACAATGTAATGTCTATGTCATTGTCCATATCAGGTAGTACAACAGAATTGATCATATGTGACACATTTGTTGTTTTTTCCGGTAACTCGTCCACCGCATGCATATCAATTTCTACACCTTTATAATATGGATCATTTTGAATCTTATAAAGTAATGCATCGAGTACCTTTTGCCTTCTAACAGTGAAATCATAGCTTGATCCTTGTTGAAATTTTTTTCGCACCACCATCATTAAATCCAAGTCTTTAATATGTCGAGGCAATTTATTGGCAACATCTTTAACATCTTGAGGAAAACTAATTGTGTGTCCTCTATATTTGTATTGGCCACCTATAGAATGCATTACCTGCAAAATTGGACTTGCTCTTGCTATCAACATTTCCTCAACTTGTGTAAGACTTCCAAGGATCGAAGGCTGCAACCCCGGATTCATATGATTTTGTGATGAAAATCTATGTTTATTACCCTCTTTTTTACATCTTGTACACATCGGACCTGTCTTTGTAGTCACCACTTGAATTCCAGGATACGACTCCTCACACACATGGCACATTTGAGGATGAGATAAATTATCAATTCTTTCACGAAATCTTTTATGTGCAATAACTTCATCTTCCACTGGTACATTGGAAATCATTTCACATTCATCGTCACATTTCTCCATTGGTTGATGATTTTGTAGATTCATACCTATAGGAGAATGAGCCTCAATTGTTGGCCCTAGATCACTATGACCTTCAATTTGTCTTTTTCTATGTGAGCTTACATATTGTTGTCTTTGTTTTCTTCTATGTTCTTCTTTTTCGCCCTCATCCATTTCTTCAAATTTCATTCTTTTTCTTTGAGCGCTATTTATTCTTTCTGCTTCCCTTTCATCCTCATTTTGCCTTTCTCGTTGCCGCCTTTTTCTTTCACGTTCCTTCTTTCGTTGTTCTTCCCTTTCTTCATCAGTCATATTTTTTCTTCGCAATCTTCGCTGCTCATTTCTTTCTTCCCTCTTCTGCTCTCTTTCAATTTCAATTACTTGTTTCATAATATTTGATGCTTGTCTTTTAACTCTTTCTCTGTTTACACTTCTCATTTCTTCAATATTGTTATTATTAGTTTCTCCATTACTAGTACCCATGATATTATAATCCTGTACAAAAAAACCAAACACATAAATTAACCATATATATATATATATATATTTAATACCTAATCACAGAATATCAAATATCTAACTACAAAATATTTAATACTCTTGTTATGTCTAAACACAATTTACAATATTTAATACTCTTTCTATATCTTTAAGGCAATTGCAGTACACCTGCAATATTGTAAATTTACAATTAAAACCATGATGGTTTGTGGTGATTCGCAAAGAGACAAAATATATATTGAATTATTTCAGAAGAAATTTGCATTCAACCATTTTTAAAAGAAAATCAATTAAGGGAAATAATAATCCACACTTGCACAATAATAAAACATATTAATACAAATCCAACTTTATAGACATTCATTTTTGAAGAAAAAGTAATGTATTGATCCAATGTCTTGAACTTCAATAATTTTGGCACTGTTCACTGCACGTATATTCTATACATGACAAAATATATTTTGAATCAATACATTACTTTGATTTGAATGACAAACCATTGTTCACTGCACGTATATGCATCGATACTATTTGCACCACCATATCTATTAATTTATCACTGCACGTAATTTAATAGATTTGCACTAATACTATTAAATCAATATATATTTTGTCATGACAAACCACTGTTCACTGCACATATATTCTATACATGACAAAATATATATTGAATCAATATTGAATCAATGCATTACTTTGAATAATTTTGGCACTGTTCACTGCACGTAATGTATAGACATTCATTAAGATTATATTTAATTATTTATTTACAAAATTCATTGAAATTTTAAATTTATTATAAATGTGAAAATAGGTTACTTTTTTCGAGCTTAATTTTTTTAAAAAAAGATGATGATGCATACCTTCATATTTAACTATACTTGAGTCTTCTTTATTATTTGGGGAAGTGGGAAGGGACACTAAGATTTTGTGAAGATGCAAATGAGCTGTTGGCCTTGGATCCTCGCTACAATGAATAACATTGACTTTGCCTCAAAGTTCCGCTTCACGATGACAGGTTGCTCTTTTTTTAATTGAATGTTGTATAAATATAAAAGGTAAGAGAAACGCTAGAGGAGAAATTAGTTAAGTAATATTATGATATGTAATTTAATATAGTTGGTCATCCTTTTAAGTTGTTTTATAAGGATATGAAATTTTCCGTCCCACCACGTGAACTAATTAACCGAATTCCAATCTCATTTATTTGTTTGGACATGTTAGGTTAAGACTGAAATTTTCGGTCAACTTTTTCCTTTCATTATTATTAAACGTATCTCCTACTGAGATTTTTGTATACGGAAATATGAAAAAATGTTTTGTCTTCGAAATATTTCTAGGTATCCCTGAGCAGATCCCTGAGGAGAATGTGAGAGTTAATCCGTTTTAATGTAACAATTGCACAATACCTTATAGTTTAACGACAAACGTATTAACGGAGGCGGATCATGCGCATATAGTATATTTGAAAGGTATTATGGAAATATAGTTTAACGAAAAACGTAACAACGTAACCAAAACCCTAACGAAAACGAAAGCCGTTACAGAGCTCTGCCATGAATTCGTGCTCTCCCAGTTTCTGCGCCATAATTGGCAGGAAATCCTCAAATTCTGCCATTATTGTGAATGCTAAAACCCTAATCGAAACCCTCAATTGTGTCGCAGGCAAAGGAGCTTAAAGACTGAATTGTGTTGTGAAATTGGGAGGGCATGTTACATTTATATAGCTTCAATAACCGCCGTGCGAAGAGACCCAGCCATGAATTGTACGCCGCAAGAAATGGTGGGGAAATTGCAGAGAATCCAGCGTTGTCATATGGCAATCTTAAAGACGAAGTCGGTGTCCAGGGGAGATGGTTTTCAATTGTAATCACAAAGTTGGAACTTGGGACTTTCGGTGATGAGTGTGGAAAACGTGTGCATGAGGAGAATTCAAATGAAGTTCCAACTAATTGTTGCTATGGGATGGTGTCACTAGAAGCCGGGAGATGTTGGTCAGATAAATCCTAACGAAAATGACAACCGCAACGAAAACCATAGTATTTAATTTCTTGCATTGAATTGTTCGACTCACCTCTATACGACTCAGAACCGCTCCACAGAAACGCCCCACAGAACCGAACCGCTCCACAGAACCGCGCCACAGAACCAAATACGACTTCGATCGAGCTCCGGAGGTTCCAGTACGAATCCCGCCACAGAACCAAATACGACTATGTTCGATCAGAGTTGACTTGTTTTAATTTTTTTTGGTTTATTTATATAATTATTAAAACTTATTTGTTAAGCCGACATTTATTTTTTATTTTTATTATTTTAATTTAAAATTTGAGCCGATATTAAGGACGTGACAAACCTGACATCGGGGTCA